>QNGE01008059.1:0-19161 GCA_008508345.1 Paragonimus westermani
GGAGTAACTTGTACTGAATTCCTTAGTTTCGGATCTACGAATCATATGTAGTAAATTCAGACCTCGCCATCTGAAGGTTCACCTATCAGAGCTTCCGAATTTAATGGGCTCAAGGCAGCAGTTGCGAGAAACTGATGCTTTGAGGAAAAAAGTTGTTATCTATACACACTACAGTGACAATTTGGATGGCGTTAAGGATTGTAACAATGATTGTGCGCATTCGATGTACCAACAAGTCGTAACTCACGTTCACTGACATGTCTCAGGTTGGCATGAAGGACCTCATCTGAATGCTTTAACTCAGACGTCTACTTTAGTTGGCAGTGGGGACGTAATCCCACTTGGGAAAGTAGTGAATTAGCTATTGACGGCTGATTGAGATTGTTTTTGTCTGTTGCAAGTTACTCCGGACTAAGTCAGGTTTTTTGAATGATACCGAGAATTTCAACTGCATTCGGAACTCCACTAAGTGTCACGGTCAGCTGTTAGACAATCGAAATTTTCTTTGTTTAAAGCCTGCTTTTTTAGCCTCCTTAAGGCTTGCCTTGAAGACAGCGGTGCTGAAACTATAAGGACAGTTCTGCGGTACATAAACTGGATCATGTTTCAGTACATAAGTGCACATACCCAGTCAACAAGCGTCATTCGATATCGTGATCATCACTGGTTTTTTGACTGGCTGCTTTCGCTTGACACAACTGACGTGATCGAACCTGATCAGCATAGCCTTCCGGATGAACACACCACACACACAAATCTGACTGTTATATCATGATAGCGGAAAAGCTTTAGTTGAAGTGCCATTGATATAGTGTCCACCCCTCCTCAATTCTAGAGGAAGTATTGTAAGAAAATCAATGAACACGCAACGAGACTTACAGCGGATATAAACCACATACCGGTTAGCTTGATTTGTGCGACGACAGCTTTGAAACTAATGTACAATTACGTTTGGCCAAATTGTAGTTTTTACTCACCTAACCAAAGAAAAATAAATTAAATTTGTGGATCACAGTACGTAGCCATTGAAAGAGCCGTTTTCCGTCCTCGAAGAAGCATTTTTGCTTCAACTGTTCAAAATTGCGCCCCTCCATTTTCCGCGCGTTTTTAAATTAAGAGTGTCATACACTGATCAACATTTTGGCTTCCTCACTGAAGATGTCCTGAGAGGTTCTTTTACTATTGGTTCCTAGTTTGGCTTTGAAATGTGCTTGCCAACTGAAAGCCACGGACTTCACTTTATTCCAAAGACCAAATCTAACGAAATTAAGTCACTCGATATTGCATGCTACTCGGTAGGTCTGCCTCGGATGACGCACCTTTGAGGAAATGTTTTACGCAATGAACGCCGGATAATTTTACACAATTTGCAGAGGCAAAATTCTGTTGAAATTGAACTCAACTTTTTTGTCATGGTCTCAAGATCTGATATTGTGTATTAGGGAATCCAAAAAGGAACCCCATACATGTCGCGGAGGTTATCCTACAACCACTAATGTGCCGTCCGAACAATGTGACGTACATCTCAAATAGGACAGTTTCTGAAAGGAGTAAAGGTGGTCTTTCTTTGTTGCGCCTGGGTACTTCTGGACTCAATAGACTGCACATTTGTGTTCAGGCTATCATGAGGTCAGAAGGCCTTTTCAATGGTAAAGATGATAATCTACCCTAGCCGTAGTTGTCAGAATATTGCTATTTTATACCACTGCTTAAAATCAAACCACTTTCGATAATCGCCTTTTCTGGGTCAATCACATGAGAAGACATGTGGAAAAAAAATCTGTGATGATTCGTACCGAAAGTCAGACCACCGGCCTGTAACAGCTACCGAGTTACTTAACGGTTGACCTTTGAAGGTAATGATCACACAGGCATTGTTACATTCTGCCCCATCGTTTCTTCTGTCACTTTACAAACGTGTCGTCTTTAGGGGCAACCTAAACATATTTGAATTCTCAGTACTTCGATTAATTCGTCTTAACTAATGAACCTGGCGATCGGCACAACTGTCGTGGCAGTCCATCACATTCTCAGGTAATCTCGTCAAGCTACGTCAGGCACTGTCTTCGCCTTATTGCAAACAAACCAATTGCTTTCACTCGGTCAGTGTGGAAATCTGTTGTTTCAGTAACGTCTCTGAAGTCCACTTATGTCAAACGGTAGTGTACTTTTCCGATGGGATACTATCAAGAAGACTTCATACTGAAACATGATCACGATACTCACCGCCATCGTCAAAGAAAGCTCAATTCCACCGTCACCTCCGAGCTTGTAATTAACTTTTGTCAGTGTTTTTTAAAAATGGTTTATCTTGTCCTGGTGTTTTCCAAAAATTTTTCAATGCTTTCACTTGTCAACAGTTAGAACGAGATGTATGAAAAATATGAGCTACGAGGCAGTTTTTAAGTTAATTGCGATTTTTGGGTTATTTTGATCGGTTACCAGTTTGCAAACTGCTATATTCTAGTAGCAAGTCCAGTTTTCATTTCTCAGTTATTTTGACCTTTATCTGATACCTTTTATCTGCTTGACAATTTTCGTGAATTTTTTTAAACTTTAGACTCAACCTATAGTTTCTGCATTCTAAATAGTTATCCCTGAGTATGCCGTCAGAGGCACATCGACGTGTATTCGTTTGTTCTATCTTCATTTGCACCTCAAAGGGTCATTTAACTTTGACGAACAGTCCACTGCTCGAGTTGATGAACTATCCGTATTTGTGATTTCTGTACATTTTTGCCAGTTATTTGCTTTCAGTGTACGGTTGAAGTAAACGACTTTCAACGGGCGACAGTAACTCATGGAAACCTATCCCTAAAAATACGGAAAGCGACAAACCACGCAACTGATTGCTAGTTCACTTGAGTGACTTCTTGCTGAGTGGTGATATCAGCGGTGTGTAACGAAACCACACACTACATTTACCCCTATGACTCATCTACGCGGACGTGTTCATCATTAGTGATTTCATTGCGAAGCAGCGGGCTTAAATATCATCTGTTGGCTAACCTCTAGTCAGACTGTATGTCAGCAACTATTTATGAAAGCTGAAGTTGAATATGAATAATTTTCAACTCGAAATCAACTCCAAATACTAAGTCACTGAACAGTGTGCAACCCTTGGTAATAGCAACACAAGTTGGTAATCCTCCGCAATACGAGGATGCTACAGCTAATACTGTAGAACATAACAACACAACACAGAGTGGGTTTGATGTGAACCAACTGTGGAACGGTAGAAAACGAGCAGGAGTGACACTTGAGATTCTAATTGGCATGCCCAAAGGGGACTTGCATAGGTCACGTTGTTTCGCTGAGGTTGATGCAGGTGTTCCAAGCCTGTCATGATTACGGACAAATACTTTCGCTTCCGTGCATCTAGCGTGTTAAACGTCTGCCATGCGAAAAGAATCACGGTGAGATTCAAGCGAAACAGGTCAAAATCTCAGTAAATGTCCACTGTATGATAATGCCCAATGCACGAGGATTTACCCTAGGGAAGATCTAATGCTTCTTGTAGTTCAATTTTGTGAGTCCACAGACATTTGGACAGTAGGTGCTCAGATTTCGAAACGGTTCTAATCTTTCTTAAAAGAGGAGACCAAACAATATTGTGATGAGTGCCAGGTGCGAAACTTGAAAATTCATCAATATATTATAACCGCCTAAACAACTAAAAGGAGTACATTCCATTCAGTTGATACAATGATGGATTTGGTTGTTTTCGAGAAAATATACAAACTTTCGGTTGGTTGAAAATTACTGGCTCGTCACTGTCGTCGAATTCTACATGACTGTTGTCATCTAGTGTAGTGTCAGTGCAAACTGCGATCTCACTTCACGACAACCAAACTTCCTGTTTCGAGGCAAAGGATTATCCCGGACGACTGTGATGGACATTTGCGGTGACAAACGATTCGAGAAACGGTTTATGTTAACAGCGTTACAGCTAATGGACAGTGGAAAACCTCTGTCCACACAAAACAAACTAAAGCCAGCAGAATAAGTGCTATCTCTTTCGGGTAACCCGGAGAATAACCAATTGATTGTGTTTACGTTGGTTACGCAGAGTGTGCAGCGACATTGAGAACGGACTTACAAACAAGCAATCTGTGAAAAGTGGAGTGTAATCTTTTTTCTTCATACATTACTGATCAGCTTTTTATATTCTGATTAAGAATATTTTCATTTGTTGAACTGTAAACTCTGTCGGTAGATCCAGTCTGCAACCTCATGCTGTAACCACTCAGCTGAGCAGGTGGGACTGGGGCTGGTAAACAAATGACTACTTCAAGTTATCACTCAGAGTGCTGACCTGTTACAGTGAATCGACTATACCGCACGACGGCTAGATTTTCATCATCGTTTAATAATGAAGATTATTAGCTGTTGAATGAAGTTAATAAATTTTGCTAATTAAAAAACGAGTAACTTCCACAATTGGTTACAACTTTTAAACACACAAGTTTTGGATAGCTCGCTTCGAAGGAAGCACGAGTAGTACACGATTGCTTCAAGGAGGTCCTTAGCTACGACCTAGCTGAGCAGCCACAGTTAGGGGGTTACCAGTTAGAATGACAAAATGAGGCTTTAATACTCTTTTGAAATGCACTCGGAGGGCTAGATTTATGGATAGGCTGATTTGTCCACATATAGTTTCCTGTTAAGCTCTGACTAAAGCACTCGGCGGCTGTTTTAACAATGCGGTTAGTATCAGTAGTTAACTGTTCGGTGATCACACCCTCGTGGAAAATTAATCCGGAAAACCATGCAGGTCACGGTTCTATCCATTTCAAGCATAACTGTGACAAATGTTGAAGGAGGTCTGTGAGAGAAAAGGTGGCTAAAATCAACCGGTTATGTGTGTGACTAATGACGAAGTAAGGGTACACGAAGTTGAGGCACAGTACTATTGAGCGGAGCTGTTTTAAGGTTGCAGTCCTGCTATCTTTGTATATGATAGAGCGGGATTTTATTCGCAGTCAATCAAATAGCACTCGATTGCCTCGAAAGTTGGAAAAGCTTATCACCGTATCTTTCAGTATCAGCAACTATGTGCAGTACTTCTCGGAAACCTGAGTTAACCTAACAACGTATACTAAATGCATAAAGGGAATCATACGCCGATGTCCTGTCAACCACCATCTGGGATATTTCATCACTTCTCAGTGGGTTACGTTTTGCGTTAGTGACCTCCGGCAGGTTCCTCCGACATAAACGCTATTTTGTTGGGTGGTCATATTTATGGGACAAAGACACTGGAAAAAGTGTCTCAGGGCAGTCCTGTTTATAGCACAAATGGTTAGAATACGTCCAAATTTTTCAATGTTCCAATGATTTAGTACACGTGTTTTAATTTTCTATCTTTTCTGCCTTTGGATTTATTTTTCAACCTAAGACAATTGGGAAACGTGGTGCGTCTGATTTTGTAATCTCCGATAAATAGGTCAGCAAGCGGTACTAACGTACTCTGAGTTAGGCTAGGAGCTGAACTTGCGGTGTCTGAAATGCACGTTTACGATCTTAGCGTTGTCAGTCATTTCAGTATGCTCCTGAGAAAAGCCGCCGGTTGACGTTATTTGGCAGGGTCTCTGGCTAGTATAGAATCCAATCACCTGGTCAATCAGTTGTGAGGATTGCACAGAGCTTTATGCAGGGCCAATTTTGTTTAAGTTTACGCTGGTGGATGGTTGTTTTTAAGTCTTCTAACTCAGTACTTCAGCCGACATGTCTCAACGGATACCAAAAAACGTCCGCTTATCTCATCCGCATGTGCGCAAAGAAACAATGATCTGGATGCTGTCAAGATTAGTTTTTGTACTTCATGATCCTAGACGGAACGGACGCTCGGACATTCCTCTTTTTGTTAAGTCAGATGCCCCAGTCTTTGACCATCTCTGCCACGGAAATGTCTCAACGAACCAAAACAACTAGTTGAAAGGAATGTTTCCGTCGTAAATGCAGACGGTTCAGAAATGGATAACTGTTGTGTGCTTCTGTGCTTCAAGTGTCATTCATCGCGGATATCCGCTTTTATCCAATCTATATAACAATGTGATGGGTGTCACTGTGAAAGGAGCAACCTGGCGGTGGCAGGCGGTTGTAGTGCACTTTATGAAAGTAAACTAGCCGACAGATGTGCTTCACCTGGTTCTGCAAACGATGTGCAGATCATGTTGAATCGCTTCAAATGAGTTACGTGAGCAAACCGGAGACGAAATTAGTCTAGCATTCAGCGGAATATTCCAAAATAGCCATAGGGTATGGTAAAAATATATAACATACGGGTCACGCACAGTTAAGTAAATGGAATGAAACAACACTGAAGTAATTTGGTTAAGCGGACGAAAAAAAGGTAGAAATCTACCACAAAATTCGCAAGCCAAACAGAGTGGAGGGCGTAGAAAATAACAATATAAACCACCATGGGCAGTATGTTGCAACAAAGGTTTGTGGAAGCAAGCGGACGGTATTTGAATGAACGTACGATCTCGACAACAAAGTCTTGATTCACTCAATGACTGTTCCCCTTAAACCAATAGGACTTTTCTGTGTGGTATAGAATGCTCAATTTCAAAGCGTAATGTTACCTTCTAGGGTTGATTCCGTTCATATCCTTGCTGTTGGCGACGGGTCCCATGAAAGTGTTGTTGGGTTTACCTGCCTGGCTGATTCTATCTCTTCAACCAACAATATTGCTGACCATATGTCTATAAATAGAACAAAGAAACGTAGTATCGTCGCCGAAACCTTTGTTATTTACAACATCCATTGTTGTCCGACTGTCAATTAAAGCGAGGATTTCCAGTGAGTATGCTCATTCAGCTTTGTGATGCGCATGACAAGAGCGTTGCTTCCAGATGGATGGTGTCTGTACGCCGTCGGTCTCGACCACCGTTGGTTGCCTCAGCTAAATGGCGTCAAAGGGGTTGAGTGTGTACGCAACGATATAGTCTGCACATATGCATTCCAAAAACTTGCTAGTTCTCGCTCGATAATCGAGTCAACGAAAAAGTTTGTCTCTCTGTCCATTGCGGCTGCTGACGCTTGGAAGAAATCTGAGGGTTGCCGGGTGATGACCTCGTCACGGGCAAGTACTCTTTTCACTACTCCGTTGAGTAAGAGGAGCGGGTATCACCTGCCAGTCTATACACTTCGATTTCATCCGAACAACTGTTATTAAGAGTCTCCACACATGTTATTGTGTTGCAGGGAATCAAAAGCTCATTGACGCAAGGTTTTGCATGCTTTATCTCAAGAATTTTTGTCGACAGTGCTTACCACTTTCCTGTGTATGTTTGTCTCTCTGTGTTAGTCTGCCACTTGGACCGAAGTCAAGGTAAACTGTAGCAAGAGTGAGGATGTGTGTATGGTTGGTGCTCAACACCGACTCATCCCTATGTTTCATTATCAACCACGTAAAAGTAGACTTGAAAACAAACGCAAAAAGTGACGTCCACGTTAACGCATAGCGGAGGATTACGTTTAAACTAATATGTTACCAGTCAATAAGACGAAAGTGCGTTGGTTAAACACTGAGAAAAGTCGTGGAAACCAGTCACTACACAATAAACTTGGTGATGTCAGTTTCCAGCTAACCACATCCGCGCCTTCACGCACAGGCAAACCGTCAGTTAGCTTAGTTTGATGTTATGATGCATCACCCAGACCTACGAGTAACCTGGGCCAAACTAATATGTTATGTCACTAACTCGAGTTGCACTCGTCAACTTATGTGGCTACCGAGATGGTCACTGACTCCATCAAAAGTAAAATCCAAGCTAGTCGAAATATTTTAAGTGTTGTTTGAGCAGTTCGAGTCTAGCGAAACCATTATCCACTCTAATATGTAAATTTTAGATTTTACTTAGTCATATGAAGGACAATTAACTAAATCTGCTTGCGTGACACAATAGTAAATAGAATACTAAATCCCAGTGCAGAGTTAGCGAGGGGCCACAGTCGTCACCAACCGAGAAAAAATCTACCGGTTCATCTTTGTTTGATAAAATCGAACCCATCAATGTAACAGAAGAAGAGTATGGCCGAGTGCATGCAATTTGATGATTGTGGTGGGATTCATTAGAAGATGCAAGAATACATTTAGATAGTTACGAATAAGGGGTATCAGATAGATTGCTAGCTATAGAAGTTTCGCACGTTTTCAACTGATGAGAGGTGGGGAAATCCAGTTGTTTACGGCGATTGTCAATGTAAAATGTCGTATGCTTCAGGGACCTGGCAAAATGTGAAAATCTTCCTAAAATAAGTCAAGAAAACAGCCGGCGAACAGCACAGTAATGGTAGACCACGCAGGTCTTGGTGGCTGCACTGATCAATTGATGCGGAGTAGATGGACGTTTAAAACGGTGGTCATGAAACTACAATTTTCGGACTCAGGTGAACATCACTCGTGGTGAATAATAACATCAGAAATGGAAATGTACAATACGGTAGTACCGATTTGTGTGCAACTGTCGGTTGTGGTGGAACACACTGAAAAATTACGGAATGAAGTGAATCGATACCTATATTAATCTCGCTTTGATCACTGTCTTGAGAGAAGGATATGAGATGCTAGTGTATTTGGCATGCAGGGGACTGGTCTAATGTATGAAACAAGTTGCGTCCTGCATGATTTCCAAATAGCTTAATTTTCAACGGTTCTGCCTCTCAAACTTTCAGTGGTTCCCTGTCCATTCCATGGAGTTCGAAATGTATAAACCTGTAGCTAGCAAAATCTGAAGTTAAATAATGGTTCAATAACTCAATCTTTGGTGACTTTCGCTGAATTTCACGACGAACCGGTGTTTCTACACGGTAGAAACTAACGCTCAATGTGTTCAAGAATATCAACTTGGGCATCGAAATCCAGATTGTTATTCTGTTAGCAATGTTGATTGATTCACAGGAAATGCTTCACATGGCTGTGCGACCGCATATGTGGCATCTCTCATTTGAACACAACAAGAAGCGAGCGTTGCGGTGATGAATCTTTTTTGTTGCAGACAGGCATTTCGATTTCAACGTTGAATACATAGTGAAATATTTCTCTTTTGATGGTGAGCCAAGCCAGTTTGAATCACGTTACGACAGTTTAACGTAGAGCAGTAAAATAATCATATGGACAATGACAAAATACCTTAAGGCTATCCATGCACAGATTTGGTCACGTCTTGCTTAATCAGCTCAGTTCCAGAGGGTGGCCGTATGCGTACAAACAATAAGCTAATAGTATGGAGTGAATAGCTGTCCTGGAGGTTTTGGCATATAACGAATGAGGTACAATTTGGTTTTATGAATTCCACAACGGATTGATGGCTATCATTCTTAGCTTACTGAAAGGACTAACACTGGAAGACAGTGAATTTTGCACAATTAAACAGTTTACCATATGCTAGGTGGAACATTGGTTTTTTTTATAAACTTATTGTAATACTTCCAAGTTTTTAAATTATGGTTGGAAATCGGTTTCAGTTTACTCCGCAAAGGTTTTTCAATGAATGGTCAATCATCCGATGAACTTTGTACACATACTGCTGCTCGAATTCCTCCTTCTGATAATTTGTTACATAAATCAGATTTTGCTAACGTACAGCCTAAATGCATATGCAGGAAGTTCAGGTAATGACATTGTTAATAACTGAACGCAAGTTGTATTGTGAAATATTCTAAGAAGAAACGCTTAGAGGCAGTTGTTAAAATAGGCCCAGCCTAGTCGTGCGTATGATAATGTGGCTTTTAATACGTACGTCCTCATCATCAGCTTTGCAAACGTTTTATTGCTGCACACAGCATGTGTTTTTAACAGACAGAAAATGCACATATATTGTGAGATCACATGTCCGCTAAACATTTTCTTCTACGTACTGACAATTTTCAAGTCTAGAGTGTTAGTTGGTATCGCCAGAATCAACCACATACAGTCACTGGTACTGGCTTAATTATTTTCCTCAGTACATGAACTCTTCTAACTTCATCCCTGGGAAGTTGATTTAGCGTGCCTCTGTTCTGGGACACTTCTCAGTGGCACTTAAACTCTTTTATCCCATCATAAGCAATCATTATGTTTATGGGTCCTAGTGAGCTCTCGACCGATTTCCAATTAAAAAGCGAAGCAGATACTTCCCACCACATGGCAGTCGTGGCAGTGTGTATATAGTTACCGGACAGCAGTAATGGTACCCCGGCAGCCTTCTGCTAACTTTATCTCAGCGGTAAAACGAGCCACGCCGCATCAGCAGCGACGTCAGTAAATTCATTCGTTCTCAACTAGCCCACTGGATGAAGCGCTCTGTCACATTTGTGTGCATCGCGTGAAGTCTGCTCACTATTGGCCGTTAACGTCTACCATCAACATGCTCTCGAGCTCGTTGTGTGGGCTGCGGCGATGTTCTGTTGATCGATGTGCCATGCATCTTCGTTCAGGTGTGCGCATGTGTGAAGACGAACGTGTACGTGAAAACCGTACAGTACAGAGCTTTATCAGTTTGCAATTCGCCTATTTTCTTAGTCTTAAGACCATAGAATCTCAGTAATCATTTAAGTTTGTTTCGGAACCCAAGACTTCTATGAACGAACAGCAATGATGGTTGCGAAACTGTTTTTTTGGTGCTTTGATATGGTGTTAGTGTGACTGGTAGAGAAAGAACTGGAGGTTCGCTTATTGAGAACAGAAGTGTAGCTCCCTCTGCGTGAAATGGGAGAAATACGAAAATGAATCAAGCGTAATTACGAAGAAGACAGCTGAGTCACTCAAGAAGGCCGACTTTTAATTACTATCTCTGAGATCTTCCGTAGTTTGGGATGGCGTTCTGGAGTATGAAAAGAATGTACCTATGTCAAACTGTACAGCAGCAACAATTTGGGAAAGGAATCGGTTTGAGATTAAGGTGACTTGTAAACAGTGAATTCCAACGTACTTTGTGGAAATTTTGTAACAAAAACTATACTTGCCATGTTAATTTACGTTTACTGCAAACTTACATGTTTTGTTAGTTTAGAAAACTACTTAGAATTTCAGAGGTCAGACGTGAGAAAACCTGACAATGTATGCTGTTACCGCAGAACTCAATGAGCCGCGCTGTTATGAAAATAAATATCTTGGGCCTAGTAATATTTTCGGCCAAACCACAACCAGTAAAATTCATAGAAGCGCGAAATGCTGAGATGCTTCTCAGTCTGTGACAGTCTTGATGTTCGTTATCCTACTGTTGTACGTCGTGCTAATTGGAGCTTCGAAAAGTGGAATTTGCCTAGCTGTTGCCTAAAAACCTATGTTTGAATGCTACTGAAAAGTTTACTTTCGAAGCACGCATCCTAACAGCTATTCGGGATGGACAGCATATGCTAAATGTAGTAGGTCTCCATGAACGTCACCTACCTTTCCTTTATTAAGCATATGGTCACCCTAGTTTATCGTAGGAGTGGCAGAAAAAAAACGAATGGAACAAAGAAAGAAACAAAATGCATACTTATCTTGCGACACCTTCTGATGTCACTGATGAGCAATAGAGAGTTTCCTGTTAACATGAACCAAACTTTATTCACTATAGACCACAGCCGACGCAGTCCCACGGAAAAATTTCAGTCAGCCCAAGTTGTGCTGTCGTTAGAGCTTGCTCAGTATCCAAACTCTGGTCATGGTTTCTAGGAACAGCCGTACTAACGGCTACGCCACTGACCTCACCACTGAATTCTGACATGCAGCCGTTAAATCGCAATTGTTTGTGAGTATTTTCGGTTGTCTAGTAGCTTCGAGGGAAGGTGAATTAAATATCCTATAAACTCCAGTCAACAACACCACGACCATGAGTTGTCTTTGGATAGAAATAAACCATTAAGCTTGTCATGTGATATTTTATTCACTCGCCACCTCATTCCATGAGTTCGTTTCTTTTACGTTGGGAGGCATACGATCTTTTCGACGATATCAGTTTGTTTGTGCTATCAGTGCTACGGGGAACCGTCGGTGTGAATGTTTTCGGATAGCCATCGTTGCATTATTCATCCACCACCTACCACAACGGCATTACGACGTTTCACAAGTCTTTTGCGTGTTTTGGACTCTATTCGTAAATTGAGTTTGCCGATAAGCAATTAATTCAGTTCATGGATTTACGGATCAGTATGCCTGTGTCTGAATCAGGCGTATCTCTGCTGTTTGTTCCAATCTCTGTGTTGGCCTGGGAATTCTATAGATCTTGAATTCAAACGAAGCACCTGAAATATAACTGTGTCGTAAACATACACCGAAACGGTCCTGGTCAACATTCCCTTAGTGACGTGTCACGAACGAGTCAGTCGAGCTAATGGTTCCAAATGGTTGCAGTGTTGCGTAGTATACTTCACTGTGAACAGGGGTTAGCTGAAAATAAACGGTATGAATACTGTTGTCTGGTCATTTAATGTCTCAAAGTCTGGATATGGTTCGTTGGGCGTTCATCTTTGACTAGTAGGCGGAAGTCTGTCGATGGACAACCCGATGATCAGAGGGTTTGCTACTCGTAAAGTATAGCTTCACTAAGCTCTCCGTAATGCATAATAAACCGGTTTATTTGTTTGCGGATACCAAACGTTTCTAGTCTCCGTGACACTTCCAATAAATGCCAAGTTACTTTAAGACCAGGTTGTATACACTCTTCTACACGCTTCTCTTCCATTTACTCATTTTTAGGTCAAGTCACTGGTGTAATTAATTCTCTTTTATATGTGAATACGTTCAGCTGTGCATCGCTAACGCAACAATCTGAATAATTTTAATGCGAAATGAGTGTGAACTTGCAGTTGTTTGCTTGCAAGGTAAAATAATGATGAAGAGAAAAGAAATTCTAAAACGTAGCCTCTTGATCAGTGGTTAGTTGAAGAAACTTGTAGACCTTCACTGCAAATGACAGATGGGCGAAAATTTAACCAATAATACTCTGTTAAAGTTGTCTTACTTGATTGTAGCCTACGAACATGATCACATGCCAGCGTTCACAACAGCCAACTCTGATAAACGCACATCGCTTGTTTGAACTAATAACGTTTCCACCGTGCTGTTACGTACTCGGAACCCGTAATAAATCAAAATGATGGAAGCTATTCTTCTCAAATAGCATCATCCAGTTCTACGCGTGTAGAAGGTGATATTACAGTCAGTTCGATTGTCATGACACCAACCATGATTTTATTTACAAGCTAACAGATTAATTGTTCTTTTTGCCATGTCTTATATATAGGTGTTTGCTGGTCTTACATATTGGCAGTTAGAGTGCAGTAGTAAACTACTGTTGGCATCCTGTCACGTTTGTCTGCTTGTTGTGTTGAAGAATGTGGAAGTCTGTTATCCAAATTCCGCCCATTGTCACTGTGAATGGACTGTTTATTAGATGCTTGTCACTGAACAGCGGAATGTGGCCGGGATCCACCTTAGATCACTTGCTGTACAATCTGATTATAGTGAACCTGTTTGTTTAGCAAATCGACCTACTTTCTGTTGACTACACACCAACCTAATGTCTCCTGAAAGCATAGCGACCAGTTTGATGCATCAGTCCTTTCAACGTGAGCTGATCGGGAATCTGTGTTTGTTCGTATGTCAGGTCCTGCTGTGTTCTTGTCCCCACTATTGTGCACGCTTTCTTTTAAAAATGCTGTTCTGTAGAGTTGATCAAGATCTGCCTGAATGCCATTTCACTTACCTGTGTGAATTACTATTGTCCATTAAAAGATACACGGTTGGGTGCAGTGCTTTTCACTGCGAGAAGACTATCTTCAATGATAATATGTTTTGACCTCCCCCTTTCTTGAAACGGGATGAGTAGCGTTCCACTGTTGTGCACTACGTTATTCATTTTGAGTTCTCTAGCCACGGATGTTCCCGTACGCCGAGCACAATAAAACCTGCCTAGATTCCGACGGTGAATACGGGCTATACAAAACAGCTAAACCTGTATAAACCAAGATCCGTCAGAAACAAACTTCAGGTTCAAACTACAAGCAATGTGAAATTTACGCATATCAGGCAACAACATGTTGTTGACCAGTAACACGTTAACTGGAGTAGCTCTGTCGACACACCACTAAAGACTACAAACTTCAGGGACCGACAGTTTGAAAGTCTACAAATTGAACTGCCATAACCAAAAGTGAAAAACACTAGAAATTTTGGGATAAACGCCTACAACTTTGCACCCTGAAGTCATTCTCGGTACCACTGGTTCCCTATTCCACTTACTTATGTAGCCGAATGCCAAAAATTATCAGGGCTTGCTAAAGATACTCATAAACAGGCTACTGAAGGATATATTGGCTGCGGAAATGGGACATTCAGAGAGTGATTAAATCAGACTAGTGTTCAGCTCATCATATATAACTTGAACAAAACTCATCTTTTATTAATGAAACCGGCTGGACACCATAATGCAACTTTGTAGGTCACCTCAGAATAGACCAAGCCAAGAATATACTGAGCTACTCACTGAAACCCTGCTATGGAATGAACAAGTTGCAATCTAGACAAGTTCCGTTATATTGGAAGATGTTATTCAAACCTGTGATAGAGAAAAAGGTCTCTATCAGCTTTCAGCGTCTACTCAATCGACGAGTATGTGATAGTCAGCTTGGGTCGCAAGTTTCTTAATCCTCCATATGGCCCACTTCCACAAATTACGAACTGTTTATGTGCAGAAATTTTGCTTTACTGAGATGTAATGGTCGTTGGTTTCCGGAAGAGTTTTATTTCCTTCTAATCACCTACTAGTTTATTTTTTTAACCGTTAGTTCTGAAACGAATATTTGAAAACGAAAAACCCCTTCTACTGTTCAGAAGAACCTGTCTCTGCGTGCTCATTTTGTATTGCTCCAAGTCGGTTGCAAAATACTGACGCAAATGTGGCATAACTCAACCGATGTGATGCAGAAGTACCACTCAGGCTGGCGAGTTACACGCAGAACAGTTAATGATTAGATGTCCGAAGCCGTACGCCCGGCTATCTCTGGCGTTAGTCAGCATATGTACCTAAACGTTGGAGATAAATTGAAGACGTCAGCAAGTATCGGCGTTGTATTAACATTTCTGGAGTCATTCTTGTCTACCAATAATAGACTACTCACCTTGTAGCAAACCAGGTCTTCGAAAAACAAATTTCGATGTGTTGTCATGACTCCGAATCTCACAGTAAAATACAAAATAATGGCTCTTTTCAAGGTACACTTTCTGTTTACAGCTGTTGAAAGTACTGAGCTGACAGACGTCGCGTTTAATTGCATACTCTCTGAGACTGTAATTAAGGCTACATCGTGACGGGTTACATAACTGACTTCATTTGTGTCCGTCTAACACAGTTTTTTTTCTAACGGTGTTAAGCAGACACGTTGGTTCAGTTACAGTGGATAGTCCACTAAAACCTGTACTAGATGATGGCGTGTGGAGCTCTCTTGAGCAACTGGCTGAAACTGCAATTCAAGAGAAAATTTTGTAATTGATATGTTAACCACATTTTCGCCAAATTCATTTCAGGTGTTTGGGTAAAGCGTCTGTTTGATCAGCTGAGAGTACTTCATATGTTTGATAGGTTCATGGTAGAAATCGGTGCTAACTGTAAAGTAACCTTCTTTGATGTTGGGTTGCTCAGAAATGAAACTGGTTCACTCCTATAGACTAACGGCACACGAAAGCCTAATCCCAGCAATATTTACAATTTGCAACACTTGTTTCATTCTCCTACCGACGTTGTCTTCTATACACTTCATTGTGAAGAACACGTACAACTGGCACGTATGACTAAGTCGGGAGCGTTGAACAGATGCATCACGATGCATTGATAAGCAAGACTACCCAATTTGTTTTATGGTAAGAAACACTAGTTTAATCGACCTTTGACCAGTTGTGGTGACTAAATCAGACAAGAATTCTGCCTGTGTACCATCTAAAGGAAACATCGCTTCGCTCTAATCAAGTAGGCGTGGATGCAAACTCCTGAAGTTGGTGCTAACTGAAGAACTCATGCGGTTACCGACTTCACTGGGAATGTTTCGGTGATCAGCAAACCGAATGTAACAAACTACTTCATCCGTAATTATAGGTGTAAATATGCTGGCCATATATCGGTGCAAACGGAGATTGCATCACTGAACACTTTTGGAAACGACTGTCTGCCTCCTGAGTTGACATCGCTGAAGGCACAGAACTTATGCATATTTCTGTATTTTTGCTTCAATTTCCCTCTGGAATGGTCGTGTTTTCTAATCACCTTCAAAAACACTTGTAGATCTCTGCGTTTAACGATCGAATAATCAACCATATCCAGTTGAACTCAATATAGTTTACCACAGTTACTTCATGTTGTGTAGTCTTAAAACCTGTTTTCTAATCTTCACGATTTTGAATTTGTCCATTATGTCTTCATCATTCGTCATCGTTACATTACTTGCTTGTTATATATTCGGCGCATACGCTTTGTCGTATCAACAAACAACAGTCGAACAAAATGTCTGTGCAGAAAACATCTTAAGCTGCATTGCTGAATTCCTTTTAGTTCATTTCGGAAAATCATTGCCTTAAAATCTATTTGTTATTGCGGTTGTTTTCGAAGTTGAACAATGTCTTTAACGGTCACATATTTGCCGGTAAATACGGGGGAGTTGTGAATTGGTTGGTTATAAGTTCAACTGCTCTACGACACATCCGGCGTAGAAGCGTGGAGGCGAGTTGACACGAGGTGTTTTCCCTGAGGAGAGTGATTTGCAAGGCAAATGTTTGATTGTTCAAGATTAGTTGTTATTGATAACGGGGAAAATCCATCAAAAATGATAGCGGTATTTGTTTACGATTTTTCCAAGATAAAAGAATTGAACATACCAATTTCATTTAATCTCCCGTCAAACGATCTCACAAGGCCGGTTTTTCTGAATTGTTCCTAACGATTTAAAATAATCCGGTAAGTAACGCTAAGCCGACCGTTTCTTTGACGCTGGTTTAAACGTGGGGTCGGTAGGATTATCTTTTAAGTTCCAAAAACGTCATAAAATTAGATGAATTGTTCGAAATTTATGGAGATGCTTACAACCAAATTAACAGCAAAAATGCCTGTCCAACTTTATTGCAAAATGGCTAAACATTCAACCTATCCTTCGGCAATAGACTTCAGAAGAGAGCGGTCATCGTTCAGCGAGAAGTGAGCTAGACAATCTCAGTAGGCACGGAGAGATATTCCTCAAGAAGGAAAAACGAAAAAGCAGATATCTCATCTGTATACGCAGATGGAAACTCCTCACGGTACTCAACAGGATGCAAAATGGAGGCAAACTTGGGACCAAATTTCTACAACCCAGCCCAGCAAACTTCAGTTACTTCAGCATACACCTGACTAAGAAACAGAACATCAAACTTGATTAAAAATCCGCCAAGAATCTAGCATGTTAGTACTCATGTATATGATTAAATGTTAACCCATTTTTTTCCAGCTCGGATTAATATCACATAATCGATGGATTACTTTGAACCATCGAAATACGTTTAGGTTGGTACATTACGTTGGCATACACCGTGCTCAATCAGATGGTTGTCGGAGTGGTTCGAAACAAGATGGCTGTTTACTGACGACGAAGTTACCATTGAATGCGGATATGGCAAGCAAATATGACTGATTCAAGTTTTGAATACAAAATCTTCCAGTAGTTTCACAAAACACTAATAAATGCTGCTTGATTAAACTTTTGAATTTTTCGGAAGGATTCGTGAAACATCTGCCAGTCTGAATGAGTAAGTCTGCAGTGAGCGATAGAAACTCAATTCGATCACCAGCGCTCGTCAAACTCCAAATTCAGAGCTCGAAGAAACGGTTGTCTAATCAAATTGTATCATTCTTCTAGCTTCAATTAGGTGCCAATTTTGTGTTTGACCAAGACACCTCATCGATGCACATCATATCACAATTACTCTGATATTATCAAGCGGAATTTCAGCCGCCACAGTCACGCCACTTGTGGTCCAACTATCTAATTATGTGAGCAAGATAATGTGGCTTACAGGACTGTGGTTTTATTTCTAGGACAGACTATAATGTTAGAGTCTGGAAGTATCGCTCCCCTATTTCCAAATCTTAATTTAGTATCTCAACTGCAGAGTTGCATTAGTTACTATGTAACGAATATTCTGTCGGTCTGCTTAGTGTAATTCGTTTCACATAAGCTTTCTAATGATATTTAAAGACAGTAGCTAACCGAATCAGTTGTTTTTTGCTTGGAATTCACCAACTGTTTTCACATGTGTTGAAAGACTAATGAAAAACACGACACCTGAGATCATTTTGTGCTAAAACTTAGAAATATCAGTTGCACAAGGGATTCGTCAAAGTATCGAAGCAAATGGGATTTAGTCCTACCAGAATCTTGCAAATATAGGAAGAGTGAATTGAAAATATCGTGGAGAATATCTTTTTCATCACTGGTTGGTTGTTATGGTAAAACTCACAAAAGGGACTTTATGGAACGGCTTCAAATATTTTCCAATGTGATAGTAGTATATTCAACTCAGATGCGTTTAAAAACATATTTCGATTTGTTTTGCTTTCATGGTTAAAAAAGAGCCTACTTGTCATGCTACCGCGTGACGTTGGGAATAAACGACGGTGAGATGTCATTGTATAGGTATGAAGAAACGTTTAAGAGTGTATTGTGAGTTGCCTGCAGTCAGCGACAGATTTTATAACCGCAAAGAAGACGGAGCTTAGTAACACCTCATCCATTGACGAGGGGAGCCTTAAATCACTACTTCGCGTTCACAACTTCAGTCCCGAATCACTCAGCGAGTCGTATTGGGCAGGCTGAATAATAACTCCACGTACAATGCACCTAAAATGTGCAACATGAATAAATCTCAACACTGTTCTACGATTGATTTGTTGTAACGTTAGTACTTTCGGTGTGTGCAGCCGCCACGTGGAAAAAGATTCACAGTAGACCAGTGATCAAGCAACAATCAATACAAGACAGATATCAGGTGAAACAGGTGGATAACAGGGGATCTGGATCAACCGCGAAAGACCGATAAGTAGCATTAAGTTCAAGCTCAAAGCGGACCAATCGGAAAACTCATTCAATTCGGTTAGACGATAATTACTGGTCGTTAGTCATGGTGTTGTGTCCGCAAAAGACGCTTGGCCAACAAGTTGG
>QNGE01008060.1:7411-19160 GCA_008508345.1 Paragonimus westermani
GTACACTCATTTGCACGACGGACATGCACTCACATACATTGGGTGACAGTACGTGGTCATTCGCCTTGGTGAAAGTTCTCACACAGCATGTCCACACTGTTCCGATAGTCTCTTCTTGTCCGTCGTGTTCGGGGCTTGTCCTTTTGTTCCTGAATGTCGCCTGTGGGTAGTACACTACTTGTGAGTAGTATACTACTCATAACGAAACTGCCTGTTATACAACAATAGGAGTTTGGGAACTTATCTCACAGAACACTAATGGCTTTCGGAAAACCGTGTGCTGGGTCCAGGGGCATGTGTTAAACATGCGAAATTTGAGTGGAACACAATTGCGTACTGACTACCGGAAAATTTTGCAAAGCTCACAGTTGAGATGGTCATCTCAATTGTGTGGTGCATTTACTAGTTTGTATGATAGTTTTGATGTCGTTTGTCACAGTATTGTGGAGTAGGTTTGACTGACACTACATCTGCTGAACAAATCTAGATGATACTGACTTTCGATCTTCCGTTTAAATGTTGTTGCCTCCCTTTTACAAGCTGTACACTACTCATTGTGTATTCTGGTAATTTTCCGTAGCTGATACAGACACTAACTGGATCACTGTACTGTCAGCAAAATCCTTCGGTGTTATCGAGGTCGATTTTTGCTTTCGTAGTCTCTAGGTTGTTTAATCGGAACGAATATGGTAACAACGTGAATAACAGCTTCTTCGGTTAATCGAGAGATCATGGTTTGATGTTTGTTCTGCGATCGAAATCAAAGTTGCCAGGGTTAGCCAATATAACTGTTTATACAACTGAAAAAAATAAGACGAGTTACATAGTTAACGAGGTTGTTTACTTACATGTATGCGTATAAACAGATTGATTCTCGGCAAGTCATGTGTCAAAAAGGATTATATACATGTCAAAGAGGCTGGTAGACATACAATTTGAGAGGCACATCCTTCTGTTTATTCACGTCAGTAAATTATATCTGACATTCACTCACATAGCTTGAAGTCCGAAGGCCACAAATGAATGTATACACCGTCGTATAGGTACAGAGTGGGATGATTTACCACTGGCAAGTGGGCAATTAAACTTACTGTAGAATCTGTCAGCATTCACGGCTGCACGCAGTTTATCGGGGCAGCTGTAAACCTTTTGAATCGGGGTATAACAAGTCACAATCTCAAGGGTTTAATGCGTAAAACTGGTTCTGTAAATAACTAAGCAACGGTTAACGAATTGTACGAATTACAACCAAGTGAATTCTTAGCACGCAATTTATCCGTCATCAAATATTTACCGAGATTACGGTAACGTAAACAATCCGAAGATGCGGTACGAAATGAACAAAGGGAGAGTTCAAGTGAGAGTTCATAGTGTCGGTACAGAATGGGTCACGCAAGAAACGTTCGGCCAGTATTTAGTGTAATCAATACATGGGGATATATACATATATATGTATATATGTCTGTGTTTAGGTTGCTGGGTGGTACCGTCGCTGCGCAGGGTGTGGGGGCTCGGTGGTTGGAGCCCTTGAGCGGGCGATTTGTTATCACACTCAATTTCACTTGTAGTGTTCCGAACACGAATTTCATTGATTCTGGACAGAATCAACACTCACCAAACTATAAACGAGCTGCTTTTATTGAGGTTTCGGGCTTGAGAAATGAAGCTAATCTCCGGAGTAGGCTTCGCGGCTGAGCTGTTGAAGAAAACGTCACGCAGGGGCGTGAGGTTCCTGGTATTACTTATAAACCAGTGAAAGTCCGGTTTTGCGGAAACGAATCGCTCCAAAATTGACAAACCTGACGTGCTACTGATCAGTAGTACAAATATGGAGGGTTTGTTTTCGGAACAGGTGCATACTATACCAGTCTCTACGTATCAGGCAAAGGTATGGTCACGGTTGTTCCCGGCCTCTCTAGAAGCTCTGAATTCTATTATCTTCCGTACACCTCATCCTCGACAGTCTAACCTCATATTAACCAACCACGTACGTTTATACTCGACCCACAGACGTCGTTTTGACAACTGAAAGTCTGTGGAACCAATCTTCCACAAGGCCATTAGGTTAACCAGAAGAAGATCAGTGGCTTCCTTGGCCGGTTAGGAATAATTCAAGAGGTTCTTCAAAGGCGCTTAGAAAGAGTCTATAACCCACTGCTGAAGGTTGCGAAGGGATGGCATCGCTTTGCTGCCACCCCATATAAGGAAAGGAACTTGGGAGATGTTGCATGAAGTTGAGAAAACATACGTTTCCGCCCAATATAGCTAACTACAGAAACAAACATACAACGTTCTACACAGGATTATATAGGACACGGACTAGAAACTAAGACAGACGGACAGCGGACCAAGAAAACGTTCGGAGATCGCCTTAAGTATCAGGTTAGGATTGAAGATTTCACAAGAAGTGGTCACACGTTTGACACAGATCATAACATTGAGCGGCGAATGTACGGGTAGTTAGATGAAGATCAAGAATCATACGGGTAATTTTGATTAGAGTGGTCATTAAATTTTCAAAAGCCATACATGCAGCAAATGGGACTGCTGGTCACGACCTTTCGGTCAGTCCTGGATCTGTCGAACTGACTTCCACTGTAGCTAGACGAGGTGTTCACTCATTCTTCATTACGTGTCGAAGATTTTGGGTCTTCTCCACCTCAAGATAACTGCCATTAGAACCACTCAATATTATTGAAACCAATGAGTCCATTTCTCTTGTTATTTTCAGCTGTTTCCATTCTACAGTAATCAGCGACTCAAGCTTAGGCATGAGCTTTGCATGTTTGCTCCAGAACGATGAACCATTATCTTTAAATCAATGCATTAATTAACACCATTTTTGTGTTGACTACCCACATATTTATAACTAGTTCAGTTGAACATCTGTGTGAAAGTACTTGAGAAGATACCGATCAGCTCACTCATCCTGAGGTGTAAACTCCAAGTGTAATATAGCACAGGTTGATTAGGACTCATGAGCAATTAGAATGGAACTTTTTTTATAATGGCCAGTCACCAGACGTAGAGCCGCCGATAACGACGACCTTGAGTCAAGGTTGGCGATCAGAGCGAACGGACCTGATTGAAAAGATAAGGCGATGATTTAACAAACATGGAAGGATTCACCTAGTGTGGACGATGTACAGATGTATAAGTTGACTATAGAATATGAAACAGACATACATTCAATGAAGGCAAGCAGACAAGAAGGAAAACAGAACAGGACGGAAAGATTGATGTGTTGTTTTTGTTTAGCATAAGTAACGTGAGAATAGGTTTTTATTGGAGCCCAGATGTTGTACTCTACACAGGCCGTACGTCGTTTTTCGGAAAAGATGAGTAATCTGATTGACGTTTTAATACCTAAAAATCGTAGAAGGTTACAATTAGACATGGATGGGACAACTTGAAGTAATCAGTGAACTGCAAAATTTCTGCTGACATTAGCTGATAGCCTTTCTAATCGAACCAGTTTAACAGTCACAGAACAGATATCTATGCCTTAGAAGATAGTTCGGTAACTGGATACGGTTCAGTTTGGTGGTATTTTTTGCATGATTTCGTAATAAGGTTGCAAAGAAAGTAAACGATCATAAGTTCAATTCAGATTGTGAGCGGAACTACAACGTATATCTGACCACATGTCAGCTTTGATCAACCTGTTTTTAACCAAACCTGACAGCTTAAAGGAATGCAGATAGATAGGCTATTAAAGACTGGATCAGGCAGTTTGTGTATGGTTGCTAGATGACAACAAAACAAAAGTCACGTGATCGCACAATATAGACTAAGCTACTTGCAGATTTCTTGTTTCTGTGACTGAATCTAAATCCGACAGCTAGTCCTTCTGTACTGAGAATCTGAATTAAGAATACATCATTCAAATAGTCGTAACAGTGGATCATGCAGTTTTCTAAAAGGGTTATGTAACCAACTGTCTGTTTTTTTTTACGTCTACGTGATTTCAAATCGTGTTACGATACTCAAAGACTGGTAGTCATGTGAGCTGGCACACATGTTCGTTTGTACACACAACCTTACATCAACCTAAACTGCGTATACAACGCTTGAATTGTGTAACGGAGTGATAAAGATTATGACTGATCATATGGAGACCAAAAGCTTGTTTTTGTTTTATAGCTGGAATGCCATGCGAATTAAAATGTAGATTCCGCATCATGATTGACGCTTTTTGCATAAGTTGTGCCGTAGTTAAACTTTAACCAGTGCTACTAAGACTTGTATGTTAGTGTATAGACTAGGGACCCAAACTTATCGACCAGTTTGTTATGCTGAACAGGTCCTCCATCGATATCGGGTCTTGACACGACCGATTCACCATATTTTGACGAGAGTAAGACAAAATCGGCCCTGAGCAGCGCTCAGATGCCACAATCCTCTTAATACAGAGCACATAATCTATCTACTTGTCTCCGATAGAGTATATCGCTCATCAGGTTCAACACGTAAGCTTCATTGCCCCTCCTGCTAAGTGGGTTTAGACTGGCAGTGAGTTCATCGCTGATGAGCCTCTGCAGCTGGTTCACTCTCTGTCGAATGTCAGAAGACTACACAGCATAGATTGTGTAATTTTTGACTTAGTGTTCCGGGGGAACACTTTTGTTATGAAAGAGTATCCCGTCAGTGTTTGTGAAGGCCACTACGGGTAACGAGTATCCAGCACCCAACCAAAAACAATGCCCAAAAAGCAAGTTTACATTGACTTTTCTTACACAAGAGACCAAAAAACTAAATCGACCGTTAAAGTCTACAAGTAATCCGCATTACGTCAGTGTGAAAGCGTTTGCTGCTTTCCACTGGCAAGGTTAGTTTTTAGCAACCTAATTACCTATCTTCAGAAAAGTTTGTCTGCCATCGCATCTGCCCAGTCACTTTCATTTGCGGCTACGAATACTTTGGCACGACAGACAGAACCCCTGAGGAAGAAAGATGAAACACACACCCATGTGGTTAGTGTCAGTTGTGAATTGATATGTATTAGCATCTAAGATTCAGAGTAAAAACCTAGTTTTTCGATCTGAAACACTTAATTCCAACAGGTTGCCATGCCATCTTCCCTGTTGTCTTGATCACGGTGACGCGTAGAAGCGACTTTGAGGTGCCGAAGTCTACTAAAGTGATGTAAAACAAACGTCCGCGTAGTGGAGATGTTGACACGTATAATCCCGTTGCTTTGGCACTAAATCCGTGTATCCCACCCAGCACCGGGACTGCATGACATTCGTTCATCAGCTGTTATATCGCTGCGACAAACCTATGTTTAAAATGATTCTTGTGAACGGCTGAAAAGAATAATTTGCTGTCTGACATCTTGATTTTTCAGCATTGGTAACCAGTCATCTAGAATTCAAATGTTTGCGAACTGAAAGACAGTCGCTTCTGTTTCGCTGCCTCTAATTTCGACCAAGAACACCGCAGTTATTGTTGTTTCTTCTGATTTTACCATCCTGGTTTGCAGTCACCGATCACCTTGATGTCTTGACTAGATTTTACTTGGATAGCAATAAAGTGATCGACTTTCACAAAGAGTGTAAACATTTTTAAATCTTTCAAACATCTCATATTGTCCCATATAACTATGCGATGCACAAATTCTAATCTTCACTTCTCCCTCTAGGATTTCAATCATTACCAACCAAAATTCTGCTACAACCTACCGTTCGTCAGAATAACAATGAGCAAATGTAGTGATCCCTACGATTTCAGCTTGCAGGGAAGTTCTGGTCGCCGGATCATCCGCTACAATTAACCAGATGCCTGCTGAATTTAAGACTAGGGACCACAGGACAATCTGAGCATTACTCATAGGCGGACGTGGCTGGATTTGCAAAGGATAATTTGAGCGAGTCTAGTGTGACGTCAGTGGCATAATGGTCAACGAGGTTGCCTCGTGGCAAAATGGCCGGAGTTTTGACTCCTGTTGTGGCAGGGATATACACCACTGATAAGCTCAATCAAGGGCGATGCTCGAATATAATACTGCCTTTAAAAATGACCGCGATTAATTGTAAGTGGTGACCAATTTCCATGTGTACTTAGGTCAAAATAACTGAAAGTGAAAAGTAAGCCATTAACCATCACAGTTCGGTCTTCTCAGGGTGTTAGTACAACTGTATTGAGGACGACCGATCACACTATACTACTCACACCGCCATTATTCAGTAGTGAAGCAGGAGCACCGACTTTGACATTGAAGCAGTTGCGATAAAAATGCAAAGTGCGCTGGAGTGCAACGTGGTGTGAAATGGTTTTTGGTACAAAAGGGAACTGAGCATTTCCCCTGTGGCAACCTTGGCGTTCTGAGACGAGTGTCTTACTTAAATGAGTGTTTTTATTCGTTGTCATGTTAAAACGTATAACATGTATGGCTCTCATGAATAAACTACCCCTTGTGTAGTCTGTGTTCTTGGATGACAGCGTAACCATTTAAATATATATGGAGTTAGATGATTGCATATCCGTTTTCCGCGCACCTTGGAAGTTGAAGGTTGGTGTAGATTTTCACCAAGTTAATTTATTCATTTGGAGTTATGCGATTTTTCTGCATGATATATATGTTCAGTCGACCTGATGGACTAATTCATGAAGTTTGGTACGCCGTGAGAGTTAAAGTGATAGTGGATTAGCTGCCGTGTCAAACACTGAAAAAGAACACAAGTAGCAGTTATATTTTCACGGAGCTAAGCTGACAGTTTTCTCGACTGCCCACATTGTTACCGGTATTCCATAATTACCACTCTGATGATCGAGTGATATTGTGAGATGTGACTCTTGGTTGCGGAGACTGAGCTCGAATTAATTGATTACAGTTAGTGACAAGCGGTTTGACATATGATAACTCTTAAACGAGAGAAAGAGCAAACCAACTTATCCTCTACACTCTGTACTTCCGAAATGACAGTTTGAATGAACCTGAATAAAAAATGGAATTTAGGTGGTTAAAAACCAACCAGGAAAATTATGGTGATTTTTGAACTCCGTCACCTCCCAGATCATAATTCTGAATGATTGACCAGTGGCCAATCGTGATCGCTGACACAGGGGACGAATTGCGACACTGTGTTGCATCTGCGTAATGAGTTTCTAATAGACTACGTTCGCCCGTTGAAAGGCGAGTTGTCCTCACGCTCAGTAGCCATGAAATAACATGTAGCGGAATATGCACCTACCAGAAATTTACTTCTCAACCGCAGTTATTCCAGTCGGTTCAACTTAGGTTAATCCCAGTTGAGCCATCAATGCGTGAAGCGATTTTTCAGATCTTCATCGTATTCCGAAGTGTAGCCATCACATCACACTTGCACAGCCACTTCTACGCAAGACATACTGGAATGAAATGAATATCACCTTTTAGGAGGATGTTTACAAAAGATTGGTGATCAATCTACGTCCATCCTGGCTCTCACCGTGAATCCAGGAGAAGTGTAGACTTTTCACATTTTACGCTTATGTTGACAATGAGGGCTTCTACAAAGAGTGTGATGGTATCGACAGAGGTTGAAGCCTAACTAGACACCAGTTTAGAACAGCCAATCTGAACATTGTGAGTTGAAAGTGGCGAGTTAGAGGCGTTTTCAGTGTGTTCTATCTCAGACAACTGCATCACGTTTACATATCTGCTCATCTTAATCAAACTACCAGTGAGTACCATCGGAGAACGCACACGTGTCATTCACGTAAAGTCACAGATTCGAGGTGGATCCTGATACCTTGGCAAAATTTATCCTTCCAAATCTTTCGTGTATGCCATTGTCGGTGAGATGTGTATGGGGGACTTCATGAAGACCGTTTCTTTTTTGTAGCAAAAGTACTTCACACTCATTGAGTTAAGGTAACTGCTCAATTTCTTTGGTGTTTAATGTCATGAATAGTGAGTTCCTAATTTTTGACCAACACATCCTTTTCATACCAAAGAAGGTTAATATGTTGAAGGTTATTTTGTCCCCGTTCCATAGGTACTTATGAGACGGGCACGCTTACCAATGCCAGTTCAACACACGCTTCAGAACAGAAGTTTTCGCACAACTTAATCTCGAAATTCATTTGCAGGATATGAACGTCGGCGTTACGATTAAGCACTTTTCGACATCTTGGATCGCCACCACCACTTCTCGTCGAAGTTTTCATTGGCTCGAAATCAAAATCAAAACTGTCTTGTTGTGGTATTCTTACGAATGTTTAAATGTCTCATCTGCTTTGACCAAATTAGTTGTTTTTTCTTTATTGGCGTTTCTATGTAGCTCTAGCAAATTGCCTACCGATGCAACTAAGCGGAATTCCAAAAACATCCATTCCGAAGGTAGCATGACCGAAAAGATACGCTACGACAGTTGAATCACCTGAATGCACCTGCACTAGAACTTGACATAAAACATATTCTGAAACGAATGTTCGACTCTCCTGGCAACTTGTACAAGTCAGATGAACGGACACGTTCGGATTAGATAAGGGATGCTGTCTACTTCAATCTCATTTTAACAATATGTTGTTGGCTATTGATAATGACCTAATGACAAATTATTGCACATGCTTTGGACCGGTATTTCGGTTCTGTATGTGTGTGTACACTCATAACTAACGGAGAGTATTACCTGCCTTACAAATCACTTGCGGACATTCTAAGTCCACTGGCTGATTCAACAAATGAACACGTTTGTTTATTACGGGTAAGCAAAGCTCTACCGACTAGCTGTTTGTAATCGATAGTACATTGTTTGAAAGGAATGCATGATGGTTAATCCTGGCTTACTTCCGATACATGAACCCCTCTGCGACTTCTGTTTACTTGAAGAAGCCGTGATGAGTGAATTTCAAATGTGCATGCTGGCCACACTTGTGTTTTACCGTATTATCTATCAGTTATGAAGGTCGTGGGACTCTATTAATATCCTCACCTTACTCTATATAAATAACCGCTCATTCCTATTTTGTGTTGGTGAGAAAACAAGAAAACAGAGTGTCTGCCGTGTTTCCATCTTCTCATTCTGAAAGCTTCAAATATACGTTGGTTTCAATTCGTTCGTAAAAGTTCGATAGTGAAACCATGTAACGTGAGTTGTGTGATGTTAACCGGCCGAACATTTCGTGCAATCTGAACGTACGCATATGTAACTTGCTCATAATGAAAGATACTACACAACACTATGAAATCTATGAGCGTTAGGGAGACAACCATAGTATTAAAAAACTAAACAATATATATTTATATACATATGGGCTTTGTAGGAAGTCCTAAGCAGCTTAACATCATCTGAATTACCTCTGGTGATATTACTGTAGAAGTTTTTGGCGAGAATCAGTCGTTGTAGAATAACTCGTATGAACGAAGTGTCATCAAGGACAAATTAAAGTACCAAATTAAGATAATCTCTCAGTAACTCCAGATGTGTCGTAGAATGCTGTCTTTGTCTCAAAAGATCTTCTGTATGACTAGATCCGTCTTACGTTAAGATTGGGCACTTGACATGTGATGGCACCATTCTTGATGCACTATAATGAATATATATATATGTCACTTGAAACTAGCTTAACTCTAATGAACATGTCACTTCAATTTTCAATCATGTTGAAAACACAACATCATCGGAACTGAATGGCGAATCTGTAACAGGTTGATTGGCGAATCATGGAACAACGAACACTGGCAATGGTATGAATAACAGAAAACTTTCTTTCGCCAGGGGCCCTGACATGAGTATCATAAATGAACATATGTAACTTTGTTCTACCGCACTGACACATCATATGTATCTATCAGAGGAAGATGGAGGTTAGGACACAGGAGTAAATTAGTTTACTGCAAACAGAACGAAGGAAGTTGTTTTACAGCACCGGAGCTGGCAAAACAGAATCGTTTTTGGTCAATAGTGAACAAAGCGACGCTTCAATGACTAACTAATGTGTACTTTTATGTCACCTGTTTTCGACAAAACGGAACAGAATGTGCCAGCAAATGAGAGAGGAAATAGTGAATTCAATTAGTGACAATCTGCTTTTGCAGTCTGTTCCTGATTATCGTTTATGGTCGATATGCTTATTTACCCGCACACCAAAATAGAAGTGCGTTTGTATCGTTTCAGCCATGCGCTCTTATCACAGGTGATGAGCACAGCCATGCTTGAATAATACCACAAATGTACCCTGTAAACAGATCAGCAAATTCCTGTGTGCGTGTAATCAATCGGAGTTGCATGCACCTGACACGTGACCACTATCGATCCATCCCTGAAATAGAGTGGAGAGTCTTGTACATCATGACGACAAGTGCACGCGTGCACCCGTGTGCGCATGTTGAGAACTTTGTGGGTTATGATATACAAGTACAGCAGATGGATGAACCATACGAACACATTACGTGCGGTGGTTTGGAGTTGTTAACCGAAGGTAACCAGGCTAAGCGGTAAATACACCTACAAAGTGTGATGTCCAGACAAGCCCATGTGGAGGGAAGTTTGTGCCAAATACGCATCGGTTATGAAGATCTCGTCAATGTTAAGCCAAACAGTCTGAAAATTACTACACTTGAAAAGTGACATAAGACATATCTGTTTTCAAAACTGCGGCACCACCCAATAATGTTGTAGCACGTCGACATGTTCTGCGCAACGCGCTGTGGTCATAATATGAGATAATGGAAACAAGATTTTCATGCTAGGTTACTCAGCAAAATATCGGGAAAGGGAAGAGATCAGAACTTGAAGACAACCGGAAGAAAGCAGTAGCGTGTATTTTTGCTTCGGAATCCTAGTGCATCGTTTCGACAGTTTTTTCACATTCCCCACCATCAGACATCCGTTAACTCTGTCACAAAACAGCATATCCGGAAATCCTCACTTACTTCACTAGTGAAAGACCTCTCTAGACATTTGATCAGGTTTAGATTGTAACATTAGATTAGTCCAATAGCCCACTTGTTGTGCGAAGAAGGAACCATATTTGCAGATACCGTCTCATTTGCAAGTTAGCTGTGCCGCTTTTCTCAGACTCAGTACCTCATCGGGTAGAACGTTTGCCGCGTTTAGGCATGCTGTTTCTGTCACTGATTCGAATCCGGCCGAGGCCCTGACTTTCCACAATTGAATCTCATCTGAATGACTAAATTGAGTCTATAGGTAAGTGCTTTTGTTAAGGCTATTAACTGAAACGGTACAGACACTAAGCCAGTTTCAAACTTCTAGACGACACTATAATAATATAGTGGTAGGTTAATTTATAAAGTAGTTTCAATGAACAAAATTAACCGAAGTACACGACTGGTTTCTTGGTTGTTGCCACCGGTACACTTACCTGACTAGTGGCAACAGCCACGAAACCGTTGACCAGCAGACCCAGGTTTTTGTGACGTGGAAGGCATTTGTTGTGGGCTTGTTCTGTTGACAGATAAGACTCGTCTTTGTATGCGGTGAGTTACGTAGAAAGAACATGGGTTTTAAAGAGTTCGGATCGTTATTTCGATTACTGCTCGAATAGTCAGTTCATTCCCCCGCCGTTTGAGATACACTCTAAATTTTACAAATAACAGCGCGGAAAACTCGATAGTATACTACCTATCTTTATGGAGGTTAGATGGAATACCAACTTTGCGTATTAGGATCATCTTGATTGGATTTTTGCCTGCTAGATAAGTTCACAAGCTCCGACGCATATCTCTACAAAACAGAAGCCTCCAGTAAACAAGTATGTATGAACAAGTATCTGATGGTTGTTGTTGGTGTTGTTCGTAGCT
>QNGE01008062.1:0-19156 GCA_008508345.1 Paragonimus westermani
TGGGGATCGGCTCTTCGGGGTACAACAGCGCGTACAGTATCATTGCCTCGTAGGAATCCTTCCAGCTTGATTTCATTCGCTTGGTCTTTCCGCGAAATAACAGTTACACTAAAACTGCTGTATTTTAACGAAGTAAGTTCACTTGGATTGCATCGCGCCCGGATGACTTTTCACAAAACGTGGTTCATCAAACTTTGGGATTGGGCGGGATGTAACGTTGTACACACTGTTCGAATTTGAACAGATAATGCCCAATTGCACTCAAAATGTGAACGAACCTGGTACTGTCGTAGATACACAAGACGAATAGACCAAAATATCCCAACTGACGTGGACTGTGTTGAACCTCATGCACAGATACACGTTCTACTTGCTGCACATTTACGAACTCCCTGTTCGTAACTCTTCACGATGGCAAATTGCTGTGCGCATACTTGGAGGTGAATACTCAGCAACTGCACACTTTCCAAAGCCTAGTCATTGGGGAAATTCGATACATTTTCACATTGAATTCTTTCGTAACAATTCGTAGTTATCAAGAAACCGTACTAACCAACAAACAGGAGAAGAACCGTTCACATGAGGATGAGCAAGTGTAGAGGTGAGACCAGAATTGGTTGAGAATGTGAACATACATTTTAAATATATATTTTATTTTCGAACTAGTGACATGAAGAAATTAGTCTGTTCATCCAGAGCGGAATCTGTCTGTGGAACTATTCTCGTAGTCTATTTCCATCCGTTTCGTCTGTATTTTTATCCTTTGTCACGGGTTCTTCTACACTTCCTCGGTCATTTTGTCATGTCCAGTGAAATGTGTTGTCCCCTCCTTTCCTCACGCTATTGGAATAAACTCAAAATTCGGAACAGGTGTCTTGCATTTGATTGATTTCTCACTACGTGTTTAGCAAAAACGGTGTGTTATATCGACCCAGCAGTGTGGTGATTAACAAAGAACACCTGGTTTATCTTCACTCATGAGAACTTACATGCGGGCTGTCAACCTCAACACTAAGTTCTACGTAAGGCAGACTAACTAAAACATCGGCACGCAGTACTAAAACTTGTTCACCGAGAGCAAATATCAAAAGGAGACTCTAATATTAACTGATGCCATATTGCTATTTTTGTTCAGTATTCACAAGTAGGTCTGCACTAAATGTTGATTGTACAATGTTTGTATTAAGTTCCATAGGAATGTAAAGTTCGCTGTTTCAAATGTGCCTTGTTCTTTAATTTAAACACTGAGTTCCTTACATCGGTTGTGATATGATCGCCTTTGAAGGGTAAGTTTCAAAATACGAGACTGACAAAGTCTGTCGTGAGTACGGTTCCCAAGAAGCAGGTCTTTTTGAACCTACCCTTCACAACCGATGTAAGTCAAAAATTACAATCTATTCTAACTCGCACATTCCCTGCGGCTGATTCGCGATTGCTACTCACAACTAGGAGTGTCACTCAGCTTATTCGTAGTCGTGACCTACCGAAATGTTCTGTCTCACATGTAATCTATCAGTTCACTTGCAGTTGCGGTGACATCTATATCGGCAGAACAGATCGATGCCTACGACAAAGAATGGCTGAACATATGCCTAGGTGGTTGATACGCGCCATGACGCNTCGAACTCCGGTCACGCTTCTGATGAGGCAACCGTGTTCACCACTGCTCCATTCACCTCCAATTGGGCACGACCGAATCATCAAATATGAACGCTCAACCACTCTCGCTTGTGAGCAATGATCAAGTTGCCCGATCGTCTCGAGAGCAGACACAGTAACTGACCTGTTAACTGCTGTCGATAACCCCGCGATTAGAACATCCAAGACAGATCGAATTCACTCCTCAGTAATCTAAGAAATCGCCTCGCAAGTTTTTTTGAAATCAGTGATTTCTACCTGTCTTGGAAGTCCTAATCGGTACGGTTAACACACATCTGCAAAGTCTATGTGAATGCGAATGCTGTGATGTTCAACTTGAAAATAAACCAAATCTCCGACTACGCATCAGTAATCTAATTGGTGATATTCTGATTGTTGACGGTTGCCGATTGTACGGCCATGACCTCTGCGCCCAGAATCAGTTCGTGCGGACACTTAATCTCCCCTGGTGCACAATCAATCAAGCCCACGATTTGGAACAGTGGCTACGTAACTGCTAACAAACACGCTGTCCGTGACCTATATTGATCGATTTTATGACTCCATCCTAGTTTCTGTTTACGTACTGTTTGCTCTGCAATTAGCCTGATGATCAACTACAGAAAACGAGTCTTGTTCGCCACTCTGTGATATCCTCCTGCGCAGCAAATCACGTGGACACGTTTCCTTCATGGTGAGTGACCTAGCTTAGATGGAGTGCTCGATAGCGTCAGGTCGTACCACCCAACAAAGGACGCGACGAACAAGCTATCGTTTTAACAGAAAGCTTCGGCGGGTTTATTTTTAAACCTAATAAAAATTCCAGTGAAGCAAACCAGAATTTTTCCAGTAGAATGAGAGCAAATTGTCCAATGTTGTAACATTAATAAGCAGAGGATTGTGTGAAATAGCTTCCTTCTACTAGACGAAGAGTACTGAATTATGTCCAAACGGATAAGGCAACTGTCTGAACCAGGATTCTGTCATTAGTCCGTTAGCTGTTGCCGTACGTGTGTTCACACAGCGTGCATTCAATGGAGGGCACAGATGCTGGAATTACACAACGATGCACATGTCTCTCAACGTAACGCATGTCAAGTTGGAGCAAGTACGCGCATAAGCCCAATTTTGGCGGGGTACGCTTTCAATATGAGGCAAACCTTACTTCTGAAATATCAAAATGCTCGGTTGGTCACTCACTCCATGTTCTTTCAGCCAAGAGACAATCGTGTTGAAGATAGGAAAGTCACCAAACACAAAGTCGAACCAGATAGGCGAGTTATCNTCAATGGAGGGCACAGATGCTGGAATTACACAATGATGCACATGTCTCTCAACGCAACGCATGTCAAGTTGGAGCAAGTGCGTGCATAAGCCCAATTTCGGCAGGGTATGCTTTCAATATGAGGCACACCTTACTTCTGCAATATCAAAATTCTGGGTTGGTCACTCACTCCATGTTCTTTCAGCCAAGAGACAATCGTGTTGAAGATAGGAAAGTCACCAAACACATAGTCGAACCAGATAGGCGAGTTATCACACACGATCTTCGCAAGACATCAGCTAACGGCACATCACAATCACATCGCCATTGACCTACATCACCACCATAAACTTTAAAGTTGAGTCACATTCATATTCCTCGGAACTACTTGAACGACACAATTCTGTATTTTCTCTTTCATGTTTCTCAATGGCTCACCAATTGAACGACCGTATACTGCTCATGACTAAAATTAATGGGATGACAGCACGTACTGGTCGTTGTTTCCTTCAATCAGCAGTGTCCTCATAAGACAATTCTTGTGACTGGCCATGCGAACATGATAATTGGCAGTGCCAATTGAATGCGCCAAACAGTTACCTGTGGTCACGACACACTTACCTGACGTTACATATTGTGTATCCAGAGTTGAGGAGGTGTTGAGTAAAGTGGAGGCTAAGCTTTCAAATACAGCTTGCTCTACATACTCTGACCAGCAACAGCACGGTGTGCTACTTCCAACTGAAAAGTAGGATGGCTTTAACTGGCAGGTTTCAAACTGTAGGCATGCAATTCCAATGTCTGCTGTGTTCCAAAGTTCAGCCAGTTATTTTACGAGCATATTGTAGCTAAACTACAGGAGTGATTAGTCAACTGACTCGTTTGAAGAGTCCGTATATTGGGACTGGCACGTTTTCAACCAGTACGATCGGAACTAGGTTTTGACGTAACTGGTCGCGTGAACTTCGAAGACGGAAAATTTTGTGTCAGCACGTTCAGTCGTAATTATGTATCTGACTAGTGAGAAACCATGTAACTGATGCACACTCATATATGATCATCGACTGTCTGAGGTACGTTATTCTCATTTTCCCTAACTACTGTGGTGCTACATTTTTTGACGTGCATATGTGTACTGCAAGTGCTCAACAGTAGTCAGACGGAGTCACGTATTCCGGTACTGAAACAACCGGAGGAACATACATGAAATACATTTCAGTACAATCTGGAAAGAAATGATGCTTCCCATACATGAACTTGGTACATGCAAACGAGAATTACAGGGTCAATATTGTGTGAAAATTAGTGTTTGTGTTTGAGGTAGTGTACGGGTGTATAACACTTGTGCAAGTTTTCCGAATGACCGGACAAATGCTGACAAGGTTCTCGGGTAAAAATATTACCAGGTTATAGTCCATAAAAGTAGATAAAAATTCTTGTAGGTACAGTGGTAATCATAAACTGAATCATTTTCGCCAATTGAATAACAAATGAATAAATAAAAATGAATCGTCGGCAACGCTTAACTTTTATTTTAACGAAGTAAGTTTACTTAGATTGCATGGCGCCCGGATTACTTTTCACAAAACGTGATTCATCAAACTTTGGGATTGGGCGAGGTGTAACGTTGTACGCACTATTCGAATTTGAACAGATAATGCCCAATTGCACTCAAAATGTGAACGAACCTGGTACTGTCGTAGATACACAAGACGAATAGACCAAAATATCCCAACTGACGTCGACTGTGTTGAACCGCATGCACAGATACACGTTCTACTTGCTGCACATTTACGAACCCCCTGTTCGTAACTCTCCACGATGGCAAATTGCTGTGTTGGAAGTAAAAGCAGACAGTGAATAATGGTGTATTAACGTGATTTTGCAAGGGATGTATCAACCACTCTGATAACTGGCAAGAGTGTGTAAATGTTTCGCAGATTATGTCTTGCCAAGTCATTCCTTGCAGCTTTCAAGATAGCAGACAGATTTGAAGGCAGGAATCAGAGACAGTTTTCTGCACAAGGTATTTACTGGACGTGCATCAACGACAGCAGTCTTTGGTCGATGCGAACAAGAAGGAAATGGATGCAGACGATATAACCTATCTGAGTTTGACGTAGTCGCTCACCCTTGGTCATCAATGCACAATGAGTACGCTGGTAACCTAATAATCCAAAACGCTCAGCGCATTCGCGGCTGCATACATCTTAAACACTATATATTCATGTCAACACGACCAATGGTACTGATGATTCCCTTGCATACCGCGCGATTCACTTCACGGCCGCGTAGTTGTTGCTCACTGAACTTTTAGACGATCGTCCGGATCATATTTCTCCACACCGTCCAATAATCCACACTCACTTGTAGCCCCTCTGTCGGCGCATCTCTCTCAATCCAAACATAAGAGTATGTGTAGCTTTGATGGCTTATTGCAGCAGGCTGTTTACGGTCACTTAATCAAGGATAGCAGAACGGTTTGGTAGGCTACCAAAGTGTTTGTAACAGACTCTGGTGATATCCTCTGGCTGAGTGCATGAAGAACCCGTGTCCACATCAATCACTTCTTTGATAAACTGGGCTGGTGTACTAAGAATTACCTTGAGCGAATCGTAGAACTCCTTGTTTTATCGCCGATCGGCTTAGCTGTGAATTCACTCACCTCGCTTTCCTCAAAAATCATCCTTGATTCTGCGAACACTTTCGGCGAGTTGACGCAGAATACTCTAAAATTTCGCTGTTTTCGTTTTGCTATTCGGGTCTATTGTGGAGGCGGCAAAGACTGCATTCTTCTCACTTACTATGTTAGAGATATGTGCGTTGTGGTCGTCAAACCAGTCCAACCGTTTCTGGCGCTCAATACCGATAGTATTGACGGCTGATACCGTGATGTGGTCCTTCATTTGTTGCCACGCACCATCAGGGTTAAGGATACAGGAGCATCAAACAGACTAGCGGCAGCGGCACGCTCAATAGCAGCCTTCGTCTCACACTTCCTCAGTGGTTTAACATCCAACTTCTGGGGTATTCCCGATGATCTACAACAACAAGGCTTGCACACAGGAATAAGCAATTTGATCCTGACCAGTCTTTGATCGGTGCTACATTCAGCGCCACGCATCACTCGTATGATATGCATTTCACGAATGTTGCGCAGTCGCATAATCACGTCGTGACTACGTTCGCATCCAGCTGGAATCGAGTGTTCGTGATGACTAGCTCGTGAGCAGGACACAGATGTGGAAGATGATCACCATTCTCGTCGACTGAACTAACGCCGTGGGGTCCGAGGACTCCCGGCTAACCCACCGTGTCGCCCCCGACTCGCATCAGTGTCAACCGGATTGTGGTGGACAGTTGATCATTGAACTGGTCCTTTGTGTTATCAATGTGACACATAGTTGGAGCATAACCACCAACAAATGTTGCAGTTTTACCTCTAGTGAGTCGCAGGTACACCGATAGGATTCGAGGGCTGATGCCATACGTTTGGTCTAGCAGCTGAACATTAATGCGATTAGTGACTGTGAAACAGACACTACACTCCCAAGCACTTCTTGATAGGTAGCCTATGCAGTCGAATGTACACTCAGCACCTGCTTTCCGATATTTACGTTGGTCTACAAGCTTTGTTTCTCCCACGGCTGCACCAACAGTGCTGTGTCGGCCCAGTTCCATGATGATCAGTTCGGTGCGGTGTCCCGACCTTCCGATGTAGCGCCGACTAGAGATTGTGCTAACAGTCCATGTCCCAACCGATGATATCTGGTATCTCCCAGTGTGTCTCAGGCTGGTGCTCGTGTTACTGAGACTTGTGAGGGCATTGTCTCCTTTAGGATTGGTAAGGGCGGCGGCATAAGGGGAGAGGGATGCGCAGGATCTGGCAGCAACATATTTTCTCCTATTCGTTTTACCGGAGCCTACAGTTAGGACGACCAAGTTTATCAGGTGAGACGGCCGATGCAATAACTCATTCAGGTTGGTATAGATTATGCGGGATTAGGATACTGCCAGGACGCCCATACCTAGACAGGGGAACGATTAGGGCCACCAACTGGAGCCGGTGGCTCGGAAGCCCGTATCGCAAGTCAGCTAGTGACATATAAACTAATGCAACAACGCCGATTGCCGACTGCAGTTAGATTGCAGCAGCTACACACAGGATCGAGAGCCACAGACCTATGAAGTAAACATACTCGCATGACTTTTGCAGAGACAAACAAGTCATATACACCAAACCAGACCAGGCAATAGCAAGCATCAAGCCGAACACTGGCACCATCAACAACAGGTGCAACTGTCTTCTGTCTGTCTGATTCCTTTTGGCCTACTGACATGTTTCAACCTGCAAGGACCGAAGACTTAGCTAACAAAGGCCGACGAATCAAAACAGCACTCAAGCCTGACCACCACACTCAGCTAAATTCGCTTGTGAGTAATGGTCAGATTGCTCGGTCACCTCGAGAGGAGAAAAAGTAACCGTCCTGGTAACTCCGACCGATGAAACTACGATCAGGACTTCTCTCCAGATTGAAATCACAAAATCATCCACCAGTTAAGAGACTTGCGTTATCTCCAACGACGTCACTGGGGTGGTATCATGTCACACCATGTCTGACCCTTCCCGGTAAGGTTGGATAATGATGGTAGACAAGTTGCGCCCAACCTCACATTTAGGCTTCCTGAACGACTAAAGTTGACGGGAATTATTGTGGGTTGTGCCAAGTTTTGCAACGAACCGTAAAACGTTTAATTACTGGTAAGTGGTAGGGGAGTTAGCTAATGGAAGTCGAATATCCCGTGTAATTGTTCGCATCTGCCACATTTCCATTGTAGTGTGGCCGGTACCTTTCAAAAAGGAGCACTACAGTTTCGATCTTGCTGGTGATAGTCAGCATTACATACCCCCGTCACTGCCGTGAACAGAACTCCGATCAAGCTTTCTTGGGGTGACCGTGATGTCCGCCACAACCTTGACCTACTATTGGGTACTATCGCATTGTCGAATTCAAAAGTTCAGCCACATTTGCTTGCCAGTAATTTTCAGATTGCCTGATTGTCTCGAAGGGGAACAAAGTAACCGTTCTGTTGAATCCAATCAATGACACCACGACTAAGCTTTCAATCCAAGTTGAATTCAAAGAATCCATTGAAATTGTTGAGCAAACGTTGAACGCAAATACGAGGAAAACCCAAGCATGGAAAGTCTATGAAAATACCACTCTTGCGATCAGTTGTATGTGATGTTGAAGCCATACCTAGTAAATTACTTACCAATCAAGACAATATCTACGTCCTTATTATGCACGTACCGTAGAACTGAGCCCGATACATGGCTAAAACTGGTGTATTCTAGAAAACTTCACAGTTTCCCCAAACGTCGACGTCGCGACAAAGTATGCACTGTGCAAACCAGCCGTGGTCGACCGTCACCACTGAGAAAAAATCACTGGTTTCACCGGAATTTGTGTTTTGGACAAACAGTGCACAATTATGTTAGTTAAAATATCCGGCTAACACAGAGTTAGACAGATCTCGTAACGTCCGGTTCGTATACAAGTTACCAATGTGTTCATTGATATGATTGGCTTAGCATGTAGTAAACAATTCCAGCGTGTGTCATAGTGAACACATGCAGTGATCGCCTTGTAGTACGTTAGATGTAGCATTCTCTTCCCAGTGAATGTCATTCACTCTGGTGGGAAAAAACGAATTTTCTGTGCAAATAACCAGTGGATATCGACAAGCAGATAGCCCTGATTTTAAGTCAGCCAGCCGTGATCTGCTTCTACTGAACAAGACATTGTGAGTCATAAGCTTTGTGTTTTACTGAGGGCAATCCTTTGACTGGTATCCTGATAAAACATGTGTTCCATATGTGGACAAAGTCAAACTAGCGAGCTAAACATGTAGGTTGCATTTGATTCATATTTAGAAGTGTCACTTGATTATACCTGCCCTCATCTCACAACGATACACATTTTACTGGTCGTGTGATTTGTTCCATTCTTATGTTAGTCTCCCATGTATTACTAAGCCCAATACAGTGTAAGAACCTTGTCGGAGACGAACTGAATTCTCCCACTTCTTAGTGGCCTGGACAATAATCTTTCTGTGTGTTGATTGTTTAATTATTCTACAAGCTCACGATGCGAGCGTCACGTAATGAAATATAGTTCATATACACTGAAGCTAGTACACACAAAGTAACTAGATGATGATGTTATCTGGAGCACAACGTTTGCAAAAGTTTCAACTTGGTCACCATGACCAAACTAGCTCGGGAAGAAATTATTGGGTGAACAATGGTTGCCCGTTTCACTGGCACGAACCACGGTATCGCGATGTGCGTCTCATTTACGCCGGATAATTATATCCCCCATCTTGGCGATTTGTGTAAATCTCATAGCCAGGTGTTGCTTTTCTTCAAAAATAAATTGTTAATGTCACTTCGCAGAACACCACGTGGTTTGCATCCTCTCTTTGTTTTGTTCAAGTTCATCAGTGAAACAAACTGCTCTAGACTTTTCCAGGGAAAATACCCAAGAGGTACTTCCAGCAAACTTGACAACCTTCTTCCGTCCCGGGTGCAAGTCGGTCACCGAACGTCTACGTAATCAGTTTTACAAGCACTTCTCGTATAAGTACCAGTTTTCAAGAGGGCCTACCGGAAAATTCCGATCATGTAAGCTGCGGCCAAACGACTCTAATTTCCAGCGGTTCACTACATTTTACATCAGACTGTCAGCAAAATTTTCAATCGCACAAGTATATGTATTTTTAGTACAATTATACAACGTGGAAAGTCGAACGTGACAGAATCGTCGGATGATTCATCTCGTCCCGTTTCAAATACATCATTTCTGAACAAATTCGATAAGTATGTAACCATCCTGTCATCAGAAGCGTTATCACTCACTCAAATGGTATCTCTCCATTTAGGTTCGAAGTCTGCCATACCGCCAAAGAGAATTGATGAAATTGAGGTACATGCCCAGTTTCAAAATTTTTCACGATCAAATTCAGCGACATTCGCCAACCTCTGAAAAAAGTCCAAATTGACTGAAGGTAACGCTAATGGATGTCGCCCAGCAACATCAGAATTACAAGCAAAAGCATCACAGACTGACGACATTGACACACTTCCAAAGTTTGAGAGAAATGAGACAAACTGAGAAATTAATAGTGTTAACTCCGGACAAAGAATCAGGAGTTGTGTTGGTGGACAAAGCGGAACACGTGGATAACATATCTTAAATGCTTAATAACAGTTTCTTTTCGATGATAATCCCGGAAATGTGCGAGAAATGCGAAAGGTAAACTGCCGTGAAGTTGAATAACTGAGGATAAGTGGTATAATCTCTATCGATCAGCGGACTGTCCAAAGTGACATCCCACCATCCCATTTCAACCATTATATTCATGTGTAACGCGCTGGATAATAAATTAGGCCGTTGACTAACTGACAGCAATGTTACCGAGTTTCTTGGATTGTCGACTCGTTTGACCATTGAGTCTTCAGTGTCGTTCGGTTAGGACTAGTTTCAAACAGCCTCCGGATTCTGTCATATCACTGGCTTTTTGGCCTTTTAAATGGACCAGTACCGAGCATACTCACTTGTTGTCGTCAGCGGCATTGATGGTTGACCCGAAGGTTTGGATATTGACTAGACTTTAGAAAATGACGGACAAAACTGACGGTATCGAATGCCATTGTGGCTCCTAGATCCTGTAGGCTTGATTCTCATCTGATAAAGCAACCGTATTGAGGACACTGGACAAGGACAGTGATGAACTGTTTGTATTCGCACGTTCAAATCATTTCTTGTTTTTGCTGCCCAATAGCATTTTAGAAGCCTTCCATCCTAACAACACATCGCTCCACTCCATATGTTCCATAATCTTATGTGTTATCAGTACCCGATACAGATTAAGACCCGGTGCATTAGGAATCTTTGCAAGAGACTACCTGGCAGCCTCAACAACATAAAACGATTGCTCTGAATCAACTGACGCACTAGTTACAGGTTTCAGGTCAGTCACTCCTCAAAGTAAGACTCGTTTACCACTAGTGAAGCGCTCTTGTGATTCACAGTTGGTGGCAAATTTGCTGTTGGTCCCAAATACCGTATGTGCGTCAAGTATATTAGAAATCGGGCCCAAACCGAGAATCTTGTGCACCTGCCGTACAAAGGAGATGCTGTGAGTATGTCGCCGCAAATCTGACTGAAGGCCGCTGTGCTAAGGATGTACAATGCCGTAGGTTTCGTTTTGAATTTCATTAGCAGTCAGCTCCCAACTCCACCTATAAAACCCCCAATTTTCTTTGTTCACCACATCCCACATTATTCATTGGTTCTCCTGAACTTGTTTAGTCGACTGCATTAGGATAACCGATGGGCAGCTGAAGTTTCGGATCACCAAACGCGTTCCATCATGAGAAAGGATTTAGAAAGCAAGTGCAAGCCGATACACATGTATGCATTCAATAACCATCGCACAACCGGTCGGCGTCGGCAACCGCTCGTTATCTCCTAAAAAGCTTTCACCAAGTGGATCTCACATAAACTTTGAAAAGTTTTACACAACTGCTGAGCCTTGGTCGTTTCAGTGTGTTGGGGCGACTGTTCTGAGACATTATTATCTACCTCTGTTTCAGCTCAATACCACCATGGTGATGATGTTACTAACCGATTAGCGTGTAACACAATTGTATGTCTTCCTCACTTGTTCGGTTCCAAATTTGACCCCTGTTTCCCATTTGTACTGTTCAGAGTTGTAGTACACACTTGTTAATATGATGAGGAAAATTGCCAGGCACTTAGATCTTGTTAAGAAACGTTTATGAATGTTCGCTCGAAATTAGATACTGGTTGGAGCACAAATCAGCCAGCCTCCTGGTGGATTGATTGCTTGCAGTGATCGATTGGGGGTACTTCCGCAATGGACAACTGTGTTTAACCCCCTGACTGTCCATTGTCAGTACGTAAGTGGTCATCAGGAAACCAAGTGAGGTGTCCACTACTTTGATTCTTGTTCGCCATAGACCAGCAGGTTTTTTTGCGATAACGGGTGTTTTAGCTGTCCGCCGACTGATAAACTGGTTGGAAGTTAAGGTTGAATGTGATCCACCTAAGTTGTTTAAAGAATGCTGCCGATGATCTTGAATTGCGACACTAGACCTACATCTATCTGGATAAGATAAAATCTGAATAAGGTACATCTACCGGTGTTCATATGTGATGGAGTATTTGATAAAGTATGTTCATTAGGATCTTTCTTAGCATATAATCGATTGAACAAGCAATCGCAACCTATAGTTACATTTGGTGATGCATCTCTATGCGACTGCACAAATGCAACCCAGACCAGATGAGTTACCCGAGTCTCGTCGAGATGCACGAAATGCGCAATGAAACCCTTTGCCCATCTTTTAAAAGCAGAATATCTGAGAAGCGTTCCGTTATGTACTTCATCATCATCCTGTTGTGTTGTGTGATGACCGGCATCATAAATTTCACATCAATATTCTTCAGGAATCTCAACGGCCACTGTGGTTTATGTCAAGTGGCTAGTAGAATCAGTTCGAAGCATGTGTAACGGAAGCCGGCATTTGTTTGGTTTGCTCTAATTAAGCGAATACCCATCTGACGAGAAGTTAGAGCGGTTCCAATCACGATTGTTGCCCGTTTGACCGATTCATATCAACCGGTCAATAGAACATGTGCCCTTCAGATTGTCTACCGGGTACTGAGAAATCAATCCAAAACGGTTGAATTTCCAATGTCGACTATTGTCGAGTCCATTAGTGTCCGATTCTGAACCCTGGAAAAAGTTCGTGCATACACAAACTCCACTGGCCTACAATCAATCGGGATCACATTTGGTAACGTGGATTGCATAGCTGCTACTAAACTCGCAGTCTACAACCTCTGCTGATCGATCGACATATTCACCCTGGATAGTGGTTTCATATTTATTTTGTTGTAGTTGGCCTGACGGTCGAATACAGACAGCAAGTCCTGTTTCCAACTTTGCTGTGCCTACAGTTTCAATTAGCATTTTTGAACGAAAGACAAACATTTTGACAGTCACTTTCCACAGTCAATAAACACGTCCTAACTGCCTGTCACACTGTCGTTCCGATTTGTGCTCTCAAAATTGTTACGTCATTGCACTTCGAGTTTCTTGCGACCCAAGCCTTCTCTATGGATTCAGAAACAATTGTTCGTCAACTTCATACTACCCCGGACATAGTAACCGATCTCAATCCGTTGAGTCATTATCCACTCCCCGTTGGCTATAAAACAACCGGTTCATCTTATTGCCAATTAGCAATACTGATGAATCAACACGAAATGCTTGTATCTGCCATTCTTTGTTTTGTAACATTCGTTTCAATCTTCTGAATGGGACTAATTGTTTTGATCACCCACAGTCAAAAGAGCATATCGTATGGGTTGTGCTGCTATCCAGCATGTAACAGTGCAATACCAGTCCACTCGCTGACTGCGGCAAACTTGGAACTTCGTCTATTTTAAGATCTTCTCGTCTGACTTGTATGAACCTTGGCTGTACAACTGGCTTGACGGAATCCTTGGATGGTATCAAAGCTTCGAATTGTCTATGTGTGAATTCCTTCCCGTTTCTTTGATTCCACTCCCACAGTTGGTATTCAACTGATACATCCATTAGCTCCTGTCTGTTCGTCTCCCTGTACAAACAGTTGTCGTTTTTGCAGTTCGCGACCCACAGTGGTCCCCTAGGCCCCCCAGCATTAGGGTCTCATCCGGTGGTCGGAAGAAATTGTTCTAGCTATTGAAATATCTTCATTTGATAAAATGCTATCAGAAAATTTCCATTTGCTAACCGGTTTTGCTGACCGATATTTAGACTTCTAAAAACCTTAATAGATTCCATCGAAATGAACACGTCCCTTGTTTCCAACAGGCATTTTCTAGTAGGTTGTATTCATTCAAGTATGGCTATGAATACACAAAACATGGTAGATGTTAAACGTTGACATTAAAATTCGATGACCTGAATGTTACTCAAGTCAGGGAACAGAAGTGCCATACGGCAGAAGACTTTGATTCGTTTCACTTTCATTTTTCTTACCATCATATCAACAATCTCTGAGCAACTTGGGCCCATTGCCACCTGAGATCTTTTTGAATAGTCTGGTGTTTGCACGTTCTTCAAAGTTTACGACCTGATTTACATCGAGAAAAATACAGTCTTGATTTGGACAGCACTCTGGTGACTCGCGTGGCGGCTGAATATCTGAACTGAAACATTATCCTCAAACCATTCTCAAAACTGTCAGTAGTGTGAGATTCTTCTCTATTAATTCTGATCAGAAACAACCCAATCGTTGAGCTGCTCTCACTTGCATCACCACGTCCGCAATTCAATATTGAGTTTATAGTCGTGGAATTGTGGCTTTATCAGTTCGCCATAACACGTTCAAAATGATCACCAATTTTCGTGTTCGAAGGCCTACACATCAAACCCAATTGGCTTGTCCCGAGTCGAGGGAACCGGTGAGCAGACGAATGAATCAAAAGCAACGAAGGTGATCGGTTAATGTCGAGGGATAACCAACACCAGCAAAGTACTTCGTTCGCTCCTGGGGAGTGGATATTCAATCGGAGCATAAGCGGTACCATTCCCGTTGAAGTGAAAGCGTAGGGCGTACGTAGTAAATAGCCCAAACCCATCTACTCAGCTCATCTTGGTTGTCTGGTAAAACCTTAGGATATATAGAACGAACAGTTAGCAACAAAATTGGAAACAGCTAGGAGTTCGGCTTCACATAAAATGACTGTTGTCCACCCGAAATCAGACGAACTGTCACATTTTACGCACACATATGGCCAGGAGGCGTGCGCTGGTTGACAGTGTCTCGAAGAACACAGCAGGATTGTAACTGTAGATGAGACACTGTTGTCTTCTGTATACAGAATGGGACAAATGAGAAAGATACCACAAAAAACAGGACTATTATCGTCTGACGGTTGACTGTGACTGCAGGCATACTATAATGTGAGGCTCAAAACTCTTGATGCCATTAAGAAACTTGGTGTACATTCGAATACATCTACTGCGCGCAGCATCAATCGGAATAGAACGTCGAGGTCTTATGGTCGGATTGGTCTGTGTCGGTCAGTAGCACGTGGTTGTTGGCTAACTGGCTTCGGGTTAGATCCAGCAACGTAATCCCACACTGTGCTGTCTCAGGAGTCAAGATTATTAACCAGAGAAAACCGTGTTTCCTTTCTCCCTACAGATCAGACTGTTGGGTTAGAGACACTGGCTGGGGTCACTGAAGCCATCCTCACTCATCTCTAATTGCAGGTGAAGTCGTACAACGAAGTCATCGGCACAGAGAGGATATGCAGTTGCTCTGAAATTTCCGTAGCAATGATGTTTGTGTGAGCGTGAAACCGTGCGATTCAAACTGCTTTCAATGGTCTGTTGCAGTAATCGATGGGAAACATGTTCAGGATTCTAAAAAAATATGCAGGCGACTGAGGTAGGCTTGACATTTTCGACGGGTATAGCCTCATGTCACTAAGTAAATCGATCGTGGACGCAGGACGTTACCTCCTGGGACGTAAGAGATCAGCACGCTATTGGATGTTGCACTGGACACAACAATGCTGTATTGCATTGATTGCAATAGGACTGAGCCACTACGATATTGGTGTCGCAGTCTTGAGCGAGGGAATGTTTACAGACCAAGGCGAGTTTCGATAAGTAGGCATTAGTTATACCTTCTGCAGAACTGTTTACCCTGCAGAAGGTGCTTGAGAGCATGCCCTCATTTTAACAACTACTGATCAAAATAAACCACTGCCGTTGGGCTTCAGCATCCACTAATCCTGACGACATATGACGTTTATTTTGGCATTTTCCCAGAGGCCATGCGCTCATAAGTGTAAGGTAGTTGACCGGTATTGAAGTGCATAAAATGTTACGAAAGCTTCCCAAAAACGTTGGTATACCAACTGCCAAGTTCGATTCAAGCAAGACAGCCTAGAGAACGCTGTAAACAATTCGCAACAGCTGTGAAGGTTAGCTATGGGGGGTGCGCTTCAAAGGAGCGGTACAGTCACGACAGAACTGGATTTCTTTCAGGCTGATAAATATCATAACCAACCGTCGTTTGATTCCATCCTTTTCTCAATACGACCACAACCATCGGAAATTTAGACGCAGGTTGACTAATACTTTGTTCAGAGACCGTGAGTACCAGTTGATCGAACAGTGGAAAGAGATGGAACGAACTTTTTTCATCTTGGAGTAGCACGAAACCTTTCTCTTTGATTCGGGATTGTACTGGTCGTCGGGTCGTTGTAAGTGAGACCATATGTGAAAAGGCAGTTCACTTATCTTCAGCCAGTCGCACCGATATGACGGATGGGCTGAACAGTCTGAGAAACAATTCAGCTGAGCTCGACCAAATTACGTAGACCACGGGACACGAATGGTCAGTTACTACGTTCCAGATGAACCTCTGTCGAAAGCAGAAGTGGCATTGGTGATGAAGTTATTAAAGCGTAACAAATCCTCTGGACCAGATCTTCTCTCTCGTTCTCTTTTCGGAAAAGGTGAAGAGAGGTTGATACCTAGGCTGACCAAACTAATTTAGTCGGTTTGAAAAGCTGTGGAGATTCCTCGTGATTGTTGTTTATAAACAGCAATTCCCGTTTTCAAAAGAGGAACCCAAAATCTATATGGCAACCACATCGTCATCAATCTAGTGTCTGTAGTGTCCAATTTACTCACTGGCCTTATAACCTGCCAACTTATCAATTCCAGGGGAAGTCGGATACGTAGAAAGCAGACGAAAGTCCGGTCCGATGGAGGTTGCGTTCGTCACACTTCCAACTTGCAATCGGTCTTGAAGCACCTGCACTCTCATAGGCAGCCGATGGTCGTGATCTTTTTAGAACTGAGGATGCTTCCGTCTTGATTGCTCGTAACATCCTCTGAAACTGACTTCTTTGCAATGGAGTTCCATAAGAACACAAACATGTGGAGATGACTGCATGTTCAATGCACAAACAGGACTAGGGATCATGGACAGATGTCTCGGTAACGTTCGTCAAAAGTGTCCAATCTCCTTCCCTCAAAGACGACATTTTGGAATGTGTGATTCAGGAATCAATAGTAAACTAATCATGCTGCACAACCTACGATGATCAGGCCACGTAACTTGCCAACCAGCTGAGTGTTCACCGTACCGTTCTTTACATAACGAGACCACCAGCAGTTCGGTAAAACCACGTGTTGGTCAAGCAACAATGTGGTCATAAAAAATGAACACACAGGCGGTGCTATTGAGCTAAATGGGTCGATTTTGCTTGTCTGGCTGGTGTCCTCGTCATCGTTCAAACCGCTGGTGGGAAACAGTATCCGAGATGGCAAATGTGCCGTATTCGACGTCGCAGTAAACACGGTGCCAGAGCAACTGACCTTCAACATCGCTTTTGTGTACTAAAAACCCGATTAGATCATCATGTGCTGCATCGTAGCTTTGCCATTGGTAACTTGTAGTACAACTACGGCAGGCAGTATGAAATTCTGTGCAATCAATCTACACCGTGAGTTGTCTTGTTTTTAGGTTGAATAAAATTCACCTCGTACAATACACGTTCCGAAAGGAACAAGTGGCAGTACTTCAATCTCATGCAATCTGAAGATGTTGGTGCAATGTGGTAAGTAAAACAAGACTAATGTATTCGAACCGTAAAAAGCAAACATACTGTAGCGATCATTATGCTGATCCAATCAACATCATTTATTGAACATTATGATAAATAACTGATGTTCTGAAAGAAAGCGCAAATTTGAGTTATCTTCACATAGCGCATAGTGTGATGAGTAGGTAACTGTCACATACTGATGAAAGATCACTTGTCACAGTGAGTAATAACAATGTCTACAAAAAATACTCGAAAATGGTTACATGTGGGCTGGACCAGTTTAAGGATAATGAAGTCTAGACAATAGCCAAGCACTGATTATTGGAAAACAAGAACTCTCGATTGTTGGTACAACACTAAATGTACCGTTTTAGCAGGATTCTGTGAAGCTAAACAGAATGGGGAGAAGACCTTCTTTTATACCGTTCGGTCAAACCAGTCTTACCGATCCGAACAAATTGGCCAAGCGTGCTTCGCTGTGTACGTTAACAGGGCAGATGCTCCGTCACGTGAGTCATCAACCACAGACGTTCAAACTATAAAACGGAATCTCTAGCACCCTCTAGGTACTTTCAACTACATGAGATATTGCCTAGGGAACATCAGTGACGTGTCTCAACGATCATTTGCTATGAGGTGTTTCAACGTGGCACCGAGAACAAAATTGCTGCTGAATACCATGTAAGGTAAGTTATCTGTCAGAAACTAGCACTCACGAACGACACCATGTGTAATTTAACAGTCTTTCTCGAAGTCCATATGTAAGGAAACCGGGTTTGCTTCGGCCAAATTATCATCACGTCTCTTCCCAGGAGCGACTCGGTCCATTTCAAAAGTGAACGAATTTTCCTACAGTTTTGTGCAGTATACCCCTACAATGTGAGCGAATAGTGCAACGACATCGTACCTCGTAGAGTCATTTCGCAGACGGTGATGTCTCTTCCTTGGAGGTCCCGTCCAGAGGAGCACTATGGTTAGTAGACATCATTTGCATACTGGCTTATATGCTAACATTTGGTTCAGATTCGATATCTGTGGAAAAAATCACACATTGGGTGTCTTTTCCAAGTGAAACCAGTTAGCGTACACAGCATTCTAGTTGACCGAGTCGTTGACGGCGGTTGCTTTCCCAAAACCAGTCACCCATTCGCCACGATCGTTTACGCACTGTTGCGCTGTGGCCTCTAGGCTTTTACCACTCGAAAACCATCCTTGGTCGCTGACACAGTGAGTTGAAACGCTGTAGCCACGATGGGGATCGGAGCCTCGGTGATACTTCCTTGGGCTGCTCCCTTATTGGGCGGAACGCAACGCAGCAGATTTTGTCTTGTACGCAATAAGGTGCGAACGTGACACACCAAGCCGGTGTACACGCTCGCACACACCAGGTCGAATGCACTCGTCTGTCAGTCCACACTCATCTGTGTCGACGCATTGGCTGCTCGATTCTACGTTCTGATTCGGTTTGACGTCACAGTCAACTTGCGGTATCGACAATTGACCTTCCGATCGGTAGGCAGTTCGTGACGTTTACTGATCC
>QNGE01008063.1:0-19132 GCA_008508345.1 Paragonimus westermani
CAAGAGTTTATTTTGTCAATTCCCTGCAGGTGTAGTGAGCTGAGAGATTTTGAGATCTGGGATGCTGCGGAATGCCACCATTTTTCATCAGACATCAAACCGGTGGCATTGCGGAATATTTTGGACAATGGTAAGCCTAGCAAATTTTCAGATTTTTCCGCTGCCACGTATATGTTGTCACCCCCACCCTCAGTGTTACACATTGTTCCTTCACAAACCAATTGGCGCACGTATTTTTTCAAGTTATTGCAAGCTTTATGGTCATACAGAGATACTACACAGTGCGCGTTCGTTAAACCAGATTGCGGGTGATGCAGTTGCGCGTGGTTCACCTGACAGCCCTTCTGTCTTCCCATCTGAATCTTTCATGTACAGACTAAAAGTTACGATTAATTTACCAACGTGACCACCAGAACAACTGTACGGACGTTAATCAGAAAAATCTTTCGCTTCCGTCCCCCTCGAAGTCACTCACTCTGGTGCTGGTACGCCTGTGTATTGCCCTTCCTTATCTGGATGTTCAATGTATATTGAGAGTTTAATTTTACTCTCAAACACGCCCCCCAACAACTTCACCGTTTGTAAGGATGTTCCCTGCATAGGTGTAGATGTACTTACCTCAAATTCTAAGGTTTCTACTGTGAGCTACCACCCCTTCTACACCTTTCGACCTCTCTTCATCTACGGTTTTTCCTTTCGCCACTTGCATATGTTTACTGCCAACGATTTACCACCGGACTTTTTAGTAACGAGTGGGTCTAGCTTTGAAGCGAAGGGTTTGCTTTCCTCCTTTCATTCATATTTTGTTTTTCAAATCTGTTTGAACTTCCTGTAAATAACACGCCGTCTGAAACCCAAAAATTTCCGTTCGAGACTTACAATATGCAACTAGTTTTGTCTTATTACCCATACCCCGTCACTGTTAACAGTTGATAAACTTCGACGTCAGATGTACAGTGTTGTAAACTTTCTTGAGGATCGCGAGGCCTGTTGCACTGAGCGTGACGTTGAGAGACAGTGGCATGGCTTCGTGGCTAAATTTCAGTTTATCTCAGGTGTGCGGAATTGTTGTTTTCCCAGCCTGACACTACAAAGACATCTGCCAGAGTAATGAGCAAGGAAGGTGGCGATTATGTCGTGATTTCAGATGACTACCTGCGAGCCCAACGTTGAGCCAACCTGAAGAACGTGGCTTCACAAAGAGCCTGAGATGATTGATCAAAAGAAACGAAAACGAGTCTGAACGGCCCGACGATTCCGTGAGGATTTGAGGGTTCGTAGCCAATCGAAAAGCTGCCGAAACAGCTCCAGGCTAAGGAGCTGGAATTGAAGAATGTGCTGGCAGTAACCAGCGTTGGTAGCGCGCGCTGGCGCGTGAAGTTTGCTCCGCGTTATTTAAACAAGTACGTTTTACCCCATATGATATCAAGGCTGATACTCTTCAAGAATTATTCTGTTGATAAGAAGACTGATAGGCAGTGATTCAGTTTGCTGGGCCCCATGCAAACGTTAGAAATGAGTCGCGTGTGAATCCACAGTTTGACTGGAGTAGCAGAGCGCTTTTAGTGAGAACTGTACAGAACATTTAAAAGGCCGGCGAGGCACGCCGACCCGACTGAAGTCTATCATCACAAACGGTGTATAGTGTCCCGGTGAAGGGGTTCCAACAGAACTGTCACATGGTACTCGAATGATGATACTGCCGCCCCGTGGAGTTGTCGTGGATGTGGATACCAGACATTATCATGAGATCGATGGTCACACGAAAGAGGGTGATGCCTTAACTTCTAGTAAAGGGAGATTTGGAATTGTCTAGGGCACGGCTGGTGTACGTTGCGTGCTTATGAAATGCATGAAGTGCAGAATTTTGCTACCAAAGCGGTGCTAAAAGTGGTGTCTGCGCTTTCCGTTGATCGCATTACAGCCGGTGGCTTCCCGTTCAAAGATTCTAGCGTGGACCATTTTGAACCTCTGGAAGTTCAGGTTTAAAGAGATGTCAGCACCACAAAACACTGACGAGCGATGTGATCTGAGGGAGTGTTATAGGACCGTTACTTTCTCCCGTGTGTATGAATGACGTACGAGGCGTTACTAAACGTGGCAAGACCCTCCTGTTTGCTGGCGACAAAAATCGTTTACACGCTTAACATCGATTTCTGCCTGCAAGTACACGATAGAAACTACCATCACTGAAGTTGTGGTGCAAAACATGGCTGATGACGTCCTCAATGAACAACTCGATCACCATTACTTATGGTTGTAAACTGCCCAGTGGTTCTGTCTCACCAGACGGTTGAAGGAATGCGGTATTCAAACTCTTTCAATCCCTGCGAACAAGTGTGTTTTTAGGTAGCACAATCCTAAACGAACAATAGGCTGTGTCGTCAAAACGTTCAGTCTGCCGGCTTCAAGGCTGACGCTTTACAAAACGTGAGCTCGACTCCAAACTGAGCACTGCACATCCATTTACTACCATCCACGCAATTCTGATAGGCTTGTGTGAGAACACCTTCAGCGACCACTTGACAAAGCCTGCTATTGTCTTCTATTTTTTTCCATTTTTCGCAATCTCACTTATCCGTAGTAACTCATCTCTTAACTCAAAATGATTTCTACTAGGGACCAAGTTTCCAATATGTGCGCCGCAGAAATTACATCCTTACACGTTCATGTCATCAACACAAATATCTGCCAACCCAATCCTTTTTCAGTGCACCAACCGCTATTACACCAACCGCTACCTGGCCTCTCTCCCTAAGTCCAGCTCTGTCATCCTACTATGAGGGCACTCTTTCAGCACTTCATATCCTGGAGCCAAACTTTGACGACATCCACTCGAATAGGAACGGAAACTTGGTACATTCCCTGGCTCCAGCCTTTCCATCTGGTATTTCGCAATCCATTGCTCCATACGTCATGAGGTTCCTCAGCAGTTTTTCTGCCGTATCTGACAAAATATATCTCGTTAATTTATTGCTCGTGAACGCAAGATGCATATTTTCAAAACCCTTGTCTCTTTATCTCATCCCCATATCATTCTCGTGACTGAGACGTGGTGCTCTCATGAAAACCCAGACAGTCAGGTGAGCATCATGGGATATCACAAGTTTCGTAGGGATCGTCTCACAGGACGAAGAGGTGGGTGCACCATTTACCTAAAAGAGCAATTCCCCGCAGTAAAACTTGATGAGTCTATACTTCAAAAACTCGAAGACTCGTTGTAGTTAATGGTCTCTATTGGTTCTCGCGAGCTACTTATAGGATGCACCTACAGACCGCCCAATGCTGCTAGTGTAACGCGCAACCGACACCAGCGAGCGCGCACGAATTGAATTTGAGTTGTGTGACGGGGCGGGCTTCTGTGTTGTCGGTGCCGTCTTAGCTTACGTTTGTGTAAATCGTGTGCATGGCTTACTGGGCATTGGGCTTATGTTTGTTTGTATTGTTTCTCTTTTCAGAACCGTTGTTCGAACCCCTGCTTCGGAAGAGCGCTGTCCCCTGGTGCGTCCACGTTGCCCGAAGGTTGGTCCACGAAGTCACGGGCATCCAGAGTAGAGTCGGCCAGCCTGCATGTTACACTAGCAATGATTTGACTGACCTTGTGGAGATGATAAGTGATGTGTCCAACATGCCTTGTGAACGCAAACTAACAGGCGGTGACATTGACACATCTGATATCTCCTGGACCTCATTCACTGCTCCAGCGATACGGGCCGATTTCCTCTCGTGCATTCAACTGAATGGTTGGAACCAACATGTCCCAACGCTCACAAGAAAAGGGCATATTTTGGATTTTATGTTCACCATAAGTATTTCGTCTGTTGGGATATCCGTTCTACAACAATTTCCAGGAAGCTACCATAAAGACGTCGTGTTTGTTGCACTCTACCGTCCGATCAAATCCATTGATTGGAATGTCTTTTTTCCCTACTAAGATCCTCAAATTGGAATACGTTCTTTCGCACATCAGACCCAAGCATAGCGACCGGAGAATTTATCAGATATCTAACGTTTCGTATTGACGTTTTTGCCTCCATTTAATCAAAACGCGTCGGCTCTTATTTACAAAGTAACATCTTCACTGAGAAAAAGACTGACAGACTTGGAATGCTCAAGTCGAGGTACGTAGGAACACTAAACTTTTCCCTGGTGATGCAAATGAACAAAATGTCTTAACACATAGAACATCAGACGCAACTTCGTCATATAGACAAAGAGAGATTCACGCTCCGTAGTGAGCAGAAATGCACGAAACTAGTGCAACTGATGAGGCGGAGAAGTTCTATGAGACCCTGCTACAACAATTATTACTCTCAAAGACAAAACGGTTGTCGATGACCTTGTAGCGATGTGCGAACTCTTCAACTCACATTTCGCTCCCTCGTTTAGCGCAGGAAGCACCCACATCGAAAACAGACAAAGATTTGAGTAATGTTATAATTGATGTTCGAAGTGTTCGTTCACAGTTAACTAGCATTAAGCCCTCAATCCATACTATACCAGAAGATATCATACCGAAGGTCGTCAAGCAAGCAGGTGAGGATATACCCATCCTCTTACTCAATATGTTCAACCTATCACTTTTATCCAGCACCCGCCCTTCTCAGTGAAAAACCTCAATCATTATGCCTCGCCACAAGAGTGGTCCAAGGCAGGACGTTAATAACTATCGTCCAATCAACCACACGCATATCTGCTTTAGAATGTTTGAAGGAATAATAAAGGCCACACAGTCGAGTTCTCAAGGACACAAAATCTTGTAGCCCTCACACAGCACAGTTTCATTAGTAAGCGCTCTTTTATGACGTCAGGTAAAATTCTTAAACCATATATAGACGTAACTCGACGCGGGAAATGCGGTAATCACCATACACTCGGACATGCAAAAGACTTTTGATCGTGTGCCTCATAAATGTCTCTTGATCAAAATCGTATATTTTGGCGTACGACATCCTTTGTGCAGCTGACTGTCGCCCTATCTTGAAGGTCGCACTCAAATAGTCAAAATAATGGAGCAAGCCACAACACCAAAACCAGTGACTAGTGGAATGGTCCAAGGAAGCGTGCTGGGTCCGTTGCCCTTTTTGATGTACACAAATGATTTATGCGACGTTATTACACATGGCAAGCCCATTCTGTTTGTTGACGATATCAAAATCGTTTACACCTTCCGCCAGGGCAGTAACATCAATTTCTGTCCACAAAATATACGACAGGACCTAGCGTCATTGCAGTTGTGGTGCAGAACATAGCTGATGTCGTTCCCAGCGAACACTTGGAACATCATCATTGATGGTTGCAAACTACCTCATGGCTCTATCTCACTAGATGGTTGCAACATTGATACAGCCACTCCCGTCGACGATCTAGGAATAAGGTACTCAAACTCCCTTAGTTTCTCCGAACAATATGCTTCCAGATGGCAAAAACCAAAAGAACAATAGGCTATATCAAAAAGACGTTCGGTCTACTGGCTGCGAAGCTGATGCTCTACAAGATGTGTGCTCGGCCCCAACTCGAGTAATGCACTTTCATTTACTGTCATCCACGCAGGTCTGTGTCGGAAAACCTTCAACGATCGTTCACCGAAGGTTTATTGGGATATTCTTCTTCGCTCATCTACTGGAAACGCTGTGGAAAGCTTGGTATTAGTCCACTTTGGTTTCGTAGGCTGCCGCTGCTGTATGAACTCATACATATGATGTGATTACCAGAGCCTTCACCGTCCACTTACAACGCAGCCCTCCATATAGTGTAAGAAATGAGCAGTCCACCTTACCGTCTCCGATATCTCGGAAGAATATACGTGCAAACTTCTTCCTAGTAAAGTATTCCTTCATTTGGAATAAACTTCCAAATGAAGTCAGGGCCAGTAACAACACTCAGCGTTTTAAAAAGGGTTGGACGGCTATCTTACCTCAACAAACACAATGTCTATCTTCAAACCATCTATATCACCTGATGACTTTTTTTATTGTGGTTCGAGAAACATTTGGCCGTCAGATGCGTATTACGTAGATAACCACCCCACTGTCAAACGTCCCTCGAAAACGGCATGCTTGAAACAGTTTGTCGTACGGTTTACTCACACGATCATTTAGCACTTGGCCTACTGCACGCTCACTAAACCATTGCAACTAAACATTATTTTTATGACATGCGTTTATTCATGTGTATGCACTGCTCAAATTGCTATAGAATGTAAACTTGGCGCTCAATGATTAGTCCAGCAGAACGACATCGTGTGAGCTTCAGTTATTGTACGCACATTTCATGCGACCCTCCAAGGAGAATCAATTCTCCGTTTGCCCGAATAAATCTCGAGTGCTTAGCAAAGTGCCACAACAAACAGTAGATAAGGTTATATTTTCCAATAATCATAGCAAAAATAATAATGTCGCATGAATTCTTTGTCAAGAAATTCCGCATACACATTGTTTGTCACGGTGAATGTTATAACCCCACACCTCATTTTACGTGTGAAGTTACATCCTTTCTCTGATGCTCCTAAATATTCATTTTCTACTACGGATAGACGCACGGAACTTCGTCTTGGCTGAACGGCTCGCGCATTGTTCAACTTTTTGACGTGATCGAGCAACCGACGAAATCCTGCGTCGAAGGCTTGGGCCAATCTGGAGGGCAAGTGGGGTATTGTTACACTGGGTTTCCAGATCTTCTCCACAAGATACCTTCCTTAAACATGCAAATCCTCAAACCGGAACCAACATTTGACACAGCTGGAAAGTTCCTCAGCTTTGTCCAAATATATGTGTATTCTTACCAGCTCTAATTTCCAGTATGAGTCTGTTCCCACTGTGTCACCACGAAGCTTTTGGGAATTAGTTTTTTTCGAATTTCCAAAGCCCACAAACTGAACTTGGTTTTTGAGGCCGCGCCTATGCTGCGGATGGGTCCGGAGAGGTGATTGACGCGTTGTATATTTTAACGGTACTCCAAACGTGGATGTTGCTACCAAGAATTGCATGATCAGAAAGAACGGATTTTTATGGGATGGTTATGGGGCTGAGAAAAACAGAGTAATCTCACATGTTAAACAAGAAAATGTCGAGTGATATTCACTAGTAAGAACAATGTAGTTTCGACAATTTTGCTCCAGCCAATAAAATACCCTACCCTGTAAACTTGTGCTTATGAGACTACACGAATTATTCAGGATTTAACCAGACAACGGGAATATGGTGTCGGCAACTTGAAAGGCTCCATGGAATGTGCGTGTTCTACGTAAAGCGCACTTAACGTCCTTCTGCTTCACACATTAATGAGCCACCGTGTTGTTATCCAGCGAACCTAGTAACGCGTGCGTACGAATGAAAACACGAATGAAATACAGCTGAACTTACAACGGTTAGGCGAGCACGCAATAGACCAAATGCTAGATGGATGTGTGGGCAAATGATAGAAATGCAGCGAACCGTTTCAAAAAAGCTGTTTTCGAGAGGATTCTAACAGTAGGGACGGTTATCTATGCTATGCTTACTGTGCCACACTCGGAGAAGTCATCAGGGGATACACAGAGTTTGGTGATGGACATTGATTGTTAGCATAGGATGACTTTCCAAACCCATTTCAAAACGCTGAATATTGTCACTGGCTCTGACTTCTTTCGGAATTTTGTCCAAAACATAGGAATATTTCACGACAAGGAGGTTAGCGCGTATAATTTCCCGAGTTGGGAAGGTTGGCAAAGTGGAGTCCTTATTTCTTAGACCATATGGGGAGATGAGTTATAAGTGCACGGTAAACGCTGTGGTGACGGCGTTCCGATGCATCAGATTATAAAGAGTCAAGCTTAAGAATTTGCAACCAAAATGGATCAATACCAAAATATTGACAGAGTTGCTTATGGATAGGGAAAGAAGAAGATCCTAGCAGGCTTTGTCAAGTGGTCGTTGAAGGTGTTCTCACACAAGCCTATCAGAATTGCGTGGATGGTAGTAAATGGATGTGCAGTGCTCAGTTTGGAGTCGAGCTCACGTTTTGTAAAGCGTCAGCCTTGAAGCCGGCAGACTGAACGTTTTGACGACACAGCCTATTGTTCGTTTAGGATTGTGCTACCTAAAAACACACTTGTTCGCAGGGATTGAAAGAGTTTGAATACCGCATTCCTTCAACCGTCTGGTGAGACAGAACCACTGGGCAGTTTACAACCATAAGTAATGGTGATCGAGTTGTTCATTGAGGACGTCATCAGCCATGTTTTGCACCACAACTTCAGTGATGGTAGTTTCTATCGTGTACTTGCAGGCAGAAATCGATGTTAAGCGTGTAAACGATTTTTGTCGCCAGCAAACAGGAGGGTCTTGCCACGTTTAGTAACGCCTCGTACGTCATTCATACACACGGGAGAAAGTAACGGTCCTATAACACTCCCTCAGATCACATCGCTCGTCAGTGTTTTGTGGTGCTGACATCTCTTTAAACCTGAACTTCCAGAGGTTCAAAATGGTCCACGCTAGAATCTTTGAACGGGAAGCCACCGGCTGTAATGCGATCAACGGAAAGCGCAGACACCACTTTTAGCACCGCTTTGGTAGCAAAATTCTGCACTTCATGCATTTCATAAGCACGCAACGTACACCAGCCGTGCCCTAGACAATTCCAAATCTCCCTTTACTAGAAGTTAAGGCATCACCCTCTTTCGTGTGACCATCGATCTCATGATAATGTCTGGTATCCACATCCACGACAACTCCACGGGGCGGCAGTATCATCATTCGAGTACCATGTGACAGTTCTGTTGGAACCCCTTCACCGGGACACTATACACCGTTTGTGATGATAGACTTCAGTCGGGTCGGCGTGCCTCGCCGGCCTTTTAAATGTTCTGTACAGTTCTCACTAAAAGCGCTCTGCTACTCCAGTCAAACTGTGGATTCACACGCGACTCATTTCTAACGTTTGCATGGGGCCCAGCAAACTGAATCACTGCCTATCAGTCTTCTTATCAACAGAATAATTCTTGAAGAGTATCAGCCTTGATATCATATGGGGTAAAACGTACTTGTTTAAATAACGCGGAGCAAACTTCACGCGCCAGCGCGCGCTACCAACGCTGGTTACTGCCAGCACATTCTTCAATTCCAGCTCCTTAGCCTGGAGCTGTTTCGGCAGCTTTTCGATTGGCTACGAACCCTCAAATCCTCACGGAATCGTCGGGCCGTTCAGACTCGTTTTCGTTTCTTTTGATCAATCATCTCAGGCTCTTTGTGAAGCCACGTTCTTCAGGTTGGCTCAACGTTGGGCTCGCAGGTAGTCATCTGAAATCACGACATAATCGCCACCTTCCTTGCTCATTACTCTGGCAGATGTCTTTGTAGTGTCAGGCTGGGAAAACAACAATTCCGCACACCTGAGATAAACTGAAATTTAGCCACGAAGCCATGCCACTGTCTCTCAACGTCACGCTCAGTGCAACAGGCCTCGCGATCCTCAAGAAAGTTTACAACACTGTACATCTGACGTCGAAGTTTATCAACTGTTAACAGTGACGGGGTATGGGTAATAAGACAAAACTAGTTGCATATTGTAAGTCTCGAACGGAAATTTTTGGGTTTCAGACGGCGTGTTATTTACAGGAAGTTCAAACAGATTTGAAAAACAAAATATGAATGAAAGGAGGAAAGCAAACCCTTCGCTTCAAAGCTAGACCCACTCGTTACTAAAAAGTCCGGTGGTAAATCGTTGGCAGTAAACATATGCAAGTGGCGAAAGGAAAAACCGTAGATGAAGAGAGGTCGAAAGGTGTAGAAGGGGTGGTAGCTCACAGTAGAAACCTTAGAATTTGAGGTAAGTACATCTACACCTATGCAGGGAACATCCTTACAAACGGTGAAGTTGTTGGGGGGCGTGTTTGAGAGTAAAATTAAACTCTCAATATACATTGAACATCCAGATAAGGAAGGGCAATACACAGGCGTACCAGCACCAGAGTGAGTGACTTCGAGGGGGACGGAAGCGAAAGATTTTTCTGATTAACGTCCGTACAGTTGTTCTGGTGGTCACGTTGGTAAATTAATCGTAACTTTTAGTCTGTACATGAAAGATTCAGATGGGAAGACAGAAGGGCTGTCAGGTGAACCACGCGCAACTGCATCACCCGCAATCTGGTTTAACGAACGCGCACTGTGTAGTATCTCTGTATGACCATAAAGCTTGCAATAACTTGAAAAAATACGTGCGCCAATTGGTTTGTGAAGGAACAATGTGTAACACTGAGGGTGGGGGTGACAACATATACGTGGCAGCGGAAAAATCTGAAAATTTGCTAGGCTTACCATTGTCCAAAATATTCCGCAATGCCACCGGTTTGATGTCTGATGAAAAATGGTGGCATTCCGCAGCATCCCAGATCTCAAAATCTCTCAGCTCACTACACCTGCAGGGAATTGACAAAATAAACTCTTGTGACACATCAAAGTCTGTTCACGTACGTATTGGAGTGCTTGTGTTCTTGTACGGACATTTTTGCAAGGTTGCACCGATGTCCAGGCGTTAATTGCACGACAAACGACGCCCAGGTACACCGACAGCATATAATCAATCGGTGATTTGCACATCATATCTACCGATATCGACATAAACGGGAACTGGGACGAGGACGAAGTGCTGGCGATAACAGACAGTGCTTCCGCTCAAAGAGAACAAGTTTGCAGCGTGAACGTCACTTTCCGTTCGCTGTACATTCCTCGTTGGTGGCACTTATCACAGCCATATTGTGCAGCGTGCCCTCACAAATGTTCAACGTACGAGTTAGCTGTTGTACCATAAGTTGCCAGTTCAAAACAGGCCGTAACCTGGAACATTGGTAATCATTGTACCTTTGCACAATACATCATGCATTTCTTACAATAAGTCCAAAAGACAAACTTTGACATTTTTCGGTTTGTAGCCTCCACCATATACTCCACCCACAAACGGCTCGGTTACGATCGGCTCATTCAGGCGACGGAGCACAGGTCATATTTTGAACTTCACCGCATTCGTTGGCGATAAACCATCAACGATAACCTGAACCCCTACGAACATCACTTGTTGCATCTACTTGCTTAGAGCAAAATTCACAATGTGTTTAACCAACCCTAAACGAACAACTTTGTCTGGATAGGCGTCACCTATCGACAAACCTTTGGGTGTCGACAATGACGTTCGCGCCTCACCGGATAACTCCGATATTTTTCCCTTCAGTGCGAGTAAATTTCGTGTCAACTGTACTTCAGGAGTGTCGTTGGAAATTGCCCAGCCCCATGGGTGCTTGACAACGTTAGTTTCAGAAAGGTCACCTTTCGGATACCGCGCACCAGTTCCTATTGGGCTGTCTGGTGTATCTGATATCAGTCGTTCTGACCATGAAAGTTCAGCTTGTCTTCAGAAAGCGGCTGTGATATACGGTCTGGTAAGGACGTCACAGTGGGTGAAGAGCGTTGGCAAACATCTACCTTCCCAGTGATTCTTGTACATTACCATTAAACTCAGGAAGCGAAAGTTGCACATTTCGATCAGTGGTAGAACAACTGTCCAACACATCAGGAAAGCGTCAAAGCTTCCATAACTAAAATGTCTTTCTCTCCAGCATTATCGTGGTGCTGATCGGACATAATCACGACTTCAGCAAGCCTTACAAGTACTAAACGCGTTCAACAGGGCGTGAATTTGAACGCAGCGCACGTGACTAATTGAAGCCGTTAGAGTTTGGTTGAACAAGGAACGAGTTTACACGTACGACGATTATCTTCCCGATTTTAGTGTCAGCCCTTTGTCATGTATTTGGTGGACTACATAACTAGAGATCACACCGTCTCATATGCCAGTGGACATATTTTCCTCAACCAACACAACATCGGTCAAAAAAGCAATCTCAAATGTTCCCTGGACAACCCTATTCCACCTCTAATGTTGATGTTGATGTTGGCGGAAAACTTGTCAGAAGGTTGTATCATCAGATAACAAGCTCTTTTTCGATTACCTTCAAGCCAGAGGCCGCAACAATCTCTGCAGGTAATTTGTTCTACAAGTCGACTACTCGATTATTGGAAAAGTTTTACCGAGCAACCAGTCGTGATCTCTTTAAAACTGATCCAACAAAAAATACCCAATCCGTACTCACTATCGAAAACCAACTGACATAGGAAAACAAGGACTCGACGTGTTGATCCTCGTGTATTATAATACATTATTATAATACAGTTTTACAATACTGTAGTATCGACCCTGGAAAATAGAGTGAACGGAGAAACACTTCAAGGGAGCGAGGCACGGGGTGAGTTGTAGTTTTAGCTCCGGGACAGATTTCACAAAATGGATGGTCTGACTCAAACAAAGGCGGATGAAGATCCGAAAGCATCCAAAATGTGCAAATGGATGCAACTGTCAAGAACATTTGTTATTATAATTGTCACAGTTTCGGTTTCTCGATTGTGAACTTAAACTCCACACCAGCGCTACATCTGTATCGCGCAGTCGAAACCAGCAAACGCTCTCGGATTAAATTAGAATCACTTAGTAGAATGTAATGCGCCTCCATTTTGTTTTGCCACACAAACTCCCTTCCTCTTCCATTCATGACCTCGAACGTGCAGGTTGACCGCGTCCGTGCAACTGAGATCAACCGATGCCCAGTGACACTGAACAGGAAAACCGGCTGGATCCGGGAATCCGGGGCCCCTTACTCGAACCGGTGTACCAACCTCTGAATCTCTTGATTATCTGCTCAGAGGAATCACAAACAAACATGCCGGGGTACCTGTGCCGGTGTGATGGATAATTTTTTACACTCCGGAAAAGTCCCCTCTTACTCACCGAAGTTCGAGTGAGAGTAAGTTCCACGAACTCAGTCGATCTTCATAGGTTAAACCCTTCACACCCCATGCCACACCTGTGGTGAACTCTTATACTATTCGAGATATGGCGGCAAAGATTGGGTGCACTAACTCAAGTAAGGACGAGCCATGGCGGAGTAAAGTAGAAGGTAAACTGCTGGAGAAGGGTCAGCAGTCGCTGATTTCAGTCGAAATAACGCCCATCGTGCTTTTGCTGCGGATGCAGAACACTGAGCACTTGGATTAAACGTACTAGTGAACTGATACTCAAGCTTCTCCTTTGCTGCTTAGTTGTAAGATTGACTGTCTGTCAGTGTTGGTCCCTTAGATACCTGAGGGTTGACTGAAGGGCATTAGCGAGGATGTGACCCTCGATAACGTTCAGCGAAAACTCTCACTTTAAAGTCCATTCTAAAATTTCCAGAACGTTCCCTTGGAGACCGTCCGGATCCGATGCACTTCGCACTAGCTTCATACCATCTTCATACGGACAACGTGGGCAGACTAGGTTGTCGGTCAAGTCATTCATGTATGCCACGGAGAGCAGAAGGATGAGAAATGACCCCTGATGTACTCCACTTGATGGAGAACCTTTGTCAGACAGTGTTCCTCTAACTGTCACTCTACACGACCTTCCAAATAGAGACGTCTGGGTCCACCTCTAAATTCTAGGGGATATTCTAACTTCACATAGATTCTAGCCCAAAAGCATGTGGTTGACAGAATCGAAGGCTTCCTGAAAATCTAGTTAGCAAACCTCAGCCGCTTCTCTATCCAGCTTTTCCGTGACAGCGTTTGAAACTTCCTTCGGGTGGTAAGACAAAATCCACTCCTCAGAAAGCCGTGTTGAGGGACTCTAGAGAATTTATGCTTGAACGGAGATGTGCAAACTCCCTCTCGTGGTGTGCGTTTAAAACTTTTCCGGACGGCACTAGTCAGGCTCACTGGTCGGTAATTTTCGACCTCTTTTTGGTTGCCATCATTGAGGATGGGAAGTATGGCGGTCTTTCCAATCCCCCACAACTACCTCTGTTTCTTATGCTGAATTGAACGGTTGGGCGAAAGGCATCGCCAGCAATGTGACCAGAGGTTTCAAGATAGCCGTCTGAACGTGGTCCTATCCTGCGGAATTTGTGCTGCTTGGCTGGAATATCACTCTCTCAGCTTCGCGGGGCATTATATCCGAAACCACCATGGCGAGGGCAAGGTGCTCAGTTTGTTTAAGTTATAAACGCTTCGGAGCCGTGTCATAAACGCGTCTGCTGTGCCTTCGTCGGTCGATGTGATCTCCCCGTCATAGGATATTTTGGTCCCACTTTCCTTTCTTAGAGAAGACCTGGACTAGACAGCACTGTAGAACCTCTCTGGGTTGTTTTGTATAACGTGTTAGGTTGGGCTCATAGATCAGGCGAGCATCCGCTGCTAAGTTGATTGCTTTATTTTCGAGGTTTTTGTATATCATGAAGCCACTGAACCCCTTCTGCTGATAATATGCCTTCCAAGCCATATGCTTACGTTAGAGTGCCCTCTTGATCTTGGGACGAACCCATGACTTTCGACCGCTACTTCCGCCTCGGTTCTGGGGACTTTCCTATCTTTGAGGGCCCGGAGGTTGCAGACGTAGTTCAAACACGAACTATGGACTCCAATATGAAGACTGAAGGGTACCAGGTCATTTTGTCAGCACCCAACATCACTTTTTGCGGTCGTTCCGGTGAAAAACTTGCACTGTATATGCCTGTTTTGCCAAGGGAGAGAGCGGGAAATAAATCACCATATGACCATTCTTTCCAAGCGGCGTTACACGCAGCACGCTCGGGATGTTACCGCTGTGACGATTTATGATTAGGTCTAGAGAGTGGACACGAGCGGATCGTGACTCTCTGCCGTAACTGAATTTCCGACCGTGCAGATTGTGTGCATGACTCACTAGACCTCTGCCTCGTACTTGTCGGTCTTAATTGCCATTTCATATCCATATCGTGGCCTTGTCCACCAGAGCAACGATGTCTCTCGCTGCCTCCGCTTTGTTGCACGTTACATGGGCTCAAACTTTGGCCCGTGGGTAGGAAGCGAATTTGAGTTAATCTGTCTGTACAAGCGTTATCAGTTTTATATTGACATACTTTGTCATACGCGGTCAGGTATTCAGGTGGCTAGTCACCTAAATTTTCCATTCAGTCATGTTGAAACAATGGTGCTGCTGGTCGTGTTCGTAGACTGCCCCTGTGAAGGACAGTGCCTGCTACAGTACCAGGATTCATAGAGCGTTGTTGGGTGTATCTGGTGACCCGTACATATTTTTTATTACAAATTACTTGGATTGAATTCAGTTTTTGGCCCGGCTAATGGCTGAGACGCTGGTTGCCGCGCCACCACCTGTTGTTGATTTGGCTGAATTCAATACAGCACCACCTATCAGCGTGTTGGAGTGCGTAGATGTGCAGTACTTGATCCCCGATACTAATGCCGTTGAACACTCCGCTCTCGAACTAGCCAACAATATCGGCAGCGGATGAAAAGGCGACAAACATCGTATACAGCTGCTGCAACTGGCACTAAGTCGTTTGGAAACTTCTGATTTGCTCCTGCCAACACATCAGAAAAGCTAAGCCCAGTTACTTGCGGAGACTGTGATCATCCAGGACCTTCTTGAGTGTACTCGTAGCTGTTTGAGGCTCCGCGATTAGTAAGGTTACTAGCTACGGCGGGACTTGTGTGCGGAAGTGGGAGCCAAACCGTTCTGTGTCATCATCACGCGACTGGGAAGAATCGCTGACTGCACACTTGGAGAACGCACAACTAGCACGGATCGTACTGGCGTATGCCAGCGACATTAAGGAAGTGCTTCTGGCCTCGTGAAAATTAATGGTGCGGCTGGAGCTTGGATCTTTCAAGACATCAACTGGACCGGACAGCAGCGGCGCTAGACATTCTGAAACAGCGTCACAGACATTGCTGGCCCCACTATTGACCAGCCTGAACAAGACAGGAACCAGTGGAATGTCCCGACTTCTACTATCAGCCTGTCGAATGTGCTGGCTCGACGAACCCATCTCAACTTCCTTCCAAACCCTGCATTCGAGGAATGTTACTTCTCATGGCATGGCAGCGTCCATCCTGGAGCATTATCGCCACGGGCCTTGTCTTGTCCGTGGAAGAGTAACATTTCATTTCGATCGTTCTAAGAAGTAACGCGATCAACTGGACAGTGACAACCGTGTTTGCGCTAGTGAATTCATAGTGCTATTAGTTGGCTTGACAGCACGGAAAAACGATTTGCAATTGCCCTCATCGGGATTGGCGATAGTTACGTCAACCACAAGATGAGTAATTCATATTCTCAATGGCAAGTGAGTACGTGCTCTTTTATCGCCAACTTATTAGGTGCAATAACACCGACTCATTTGGTCTGCTCGGTAACCTCGTTGAGATTCGTGTGTTCTGCCCCACTTTGAAACCACCGATAGTTGCGGTAACCGAGTTTTGACCCGGCGCTTCTCTTCTGGGCTCCGGACTCGAAATAAGTGGACTTCTGCTATTACGGTCCGATAGGACCAAAGGTTACGTTAGTGGAGCAACACCCTATGTGGACGCTGCACCTAAGGCTTCTCACTGTGACAATTAAAAACGCGCTGCGATGCTTGAAGCGGTTTGGTGCATTAGCCGCCTAACCACAGCTGATCTTTGGTTGATTGAAGTGCAATACAGACATCCCTCTTCTAATTGTGCAAGAGATTGACGCATATCAGAAAGTATAGAAAATATCGCCTCTCTTCGCCTCTCTCACATCCTTCTATGAGTGATTTCAACCTTCCAAATCTAAACTTTCCTGCGTCCTCACACATGTTTCCCGAGGACACCATGGCAGTGCGTTTCTTCCACCTAATAGAAACCTTGAGCTTAGTTGAAAATGCATCTGAATTCACAAGCACGCGGGATGTTTGTATACCTCTTGTCTTGATTTTGTTCGCACCAATGTGAACCTAATGATCGACGGTCCGAAAATCCTTGTGCTCTAGCGTGCAATTCGACTTCATCCGCGGCACTGACGTGATCGTTTCTGCTACTAGGAGCTGCCGAAAAATGAATGTTGGCATACTGTTTCTGCTTGGCGGCTCAGTCTTGCGACGAAGTTAGCCTTCTCCATTCGGTTCATGCAATATTTGCCGGAATAGCGGGCGTTCTGGTTACAGCTGTTGTGGTACCTACAACACTGACTGTTCGAAAGCGCAATAAGACACCAGATCAACTCCACTATCAAGCGCTTGGGCTCATATTTATGAAGCAGCATGCGTGGTTGCGTTATGGAGATTGCTGGTCCGAGGGTGATCGGTGTGCTTATGTGCATATTAGAATAAATCCCGAATAAGCTGCGTAATACTACAACTAGCTGACAGAGATAAATATTCCAATAGCCATAGCAAGAATAACAATATTGCATGAAGTCTTTGCTGAAAATGTCGCATACACATCATTTGTCACAATAAACTTGATCATCCCATTTTTCCCCATTTAGCATGCGAGATTGTGTTCTTTATCTCAATCTCATAAATATTCGCTGTGTTAGAAAAATTTCCGCGACGGATAGAAGTACGAAACCTCGCTTCGGCAGAGTGGTTAGCGAGAAATTCAATTATTTGACGGTTTCCAGCAATCGAAGAAGTCCTGTACTGGAGTCTACCCAATCGTCTGGTGGATTTCGGAATGTTGCATCCACCTCACCAAAGCCAACATATTTCAGTATTTTTCCGGTGCTAGCTATATCACGAAATGGCTTAAATGCATTTAGACGTTCTCCCCAGAGTGACCTTGAATTATTCAAACAATCGACACACAGGTAAACTTATAAAGGCTAAACTAATATAACATCACATTTTTGGACTGAATCTGCGAAGCAAGCGAACCATCTATTTTTCCGCTATGTGTACCGGAGGTTCGTAAACCACAATTATTTCATTTCTGAGCACGCCCTTTTGGTAGCACGTTTTACGCTTTGTATCACCCGTGAATATCTTCAATGACCTCGCATAATCCATCCTGCTTCTTACATATGCGTTGATAAACATACATCATCAATACTAAATAGGTGCACTACGCTTATGCCGGAGGATCGCTTGCATCATTGCCAACGGCTCACCGCACGTTTCAGGAGTGACTCGAAAACCCTGTTTTGATAGACATCTTTGACTCGGAAAGCAAAGGGTGGGATGCCACAACTCTTGGACCTTAAAGAAATGGCAGACTTTGATACAGATGCTGTGAATGTTTTGGCAGAGTTTCACGGTAGCATTTTTTCACAGAACCCTTCAACTCCTCAGACACGAACTGCCAACCTGAGAGACGGCATTCGCACTGTGGATACTTTGTCTACATTTGTTATCGATAAGCTCCAGCGTCTTTGAGATGGCCCTCCCTGTATAGACCGTATTATACCCGAAGCATCGCGCATAATATCTACACAGTCCATCTCAAGTGGCTTGGTACCCAACTGCTGGAAGTTTGCTAATAGTACTCTGATCTTAAAGGTTGCGGACGTGATCATTTTGCTGATTATCATTCAGTCGTTATGATATCCTGCTTTTCAAATGTATTCTAGAGTCTTGCGTATGGCTCGCTACAGAAGTACTTATCCACTCACTGCCTGTTCAACGGTATACGCCATGGTTCCACAAAGGGTCGTTCTTGCACAACGATTCTGCTGATAGACACTGATCAGTGGATACAATCAGCAGACCAAAATATTATCGTTGATGTCGTTTGCCCTGATTTCGTTAAAGCTTTCGATCGAGTAAAACACTCAGTTACGGCTGATAGCCTTCGAAAAATGAAATTCAAAGTGTAAAGAGACTGGATTGGGCAAAAGCATCAATACAAAGTCAAACATTGATTCGCAAAAGTCTACAGCCCATCAGTGTCGAAAACACGAACAGACTTGCATGTCAGCGTGGGGACCAATCAGCACGGCACGGTGCTCCAGCATCGGAACGATGCCAGTCACTTTTCTAATCCCTATTATAAGATGTGATGGTCACTTCAGAACCATACATACGCGAGCCATGTCCATTGTGAAAGAACTAGTCAGCTGACTCACGTCGAGGTGATATCCAGAAATTTGGCCTTACGCGAGAGCTTGACAGCTGTAGTCAGAACCACTGAATTGCATGAACAAGTTGATGAGACCGGGCTGTTTATCTCTACCGGTGTTAATCGTAAGACTGCCCATGGCCCTGGTATCATCCTTCAGGATGCTACCATAAATCAGAGCAAGTGGATGGCAAATTGCGGGGGAG
>QNGE01008064.1:0-19132 GCA_008508345.1 Paragonimus westermani
GCAATAAACCAACTTGTTGGCCAAGCGTCCTTTGCGGACACATCACCAGGACTAACGACCAGTAATTATCGTCTAACCCAATTGAATTAGGTCTCCGATTGTTCCGCTCTGAGCGTGAACTTAGTGCTACTTATCGGTCTTTCGCGGTTGATCCAGATTCTCTGTTATCCACCTGTTTCGCCTGATATCTCTCTTGTATTGATTGTTGCTTGATCACTCGCCTGCTGTGAATCTTTTTCCACGTGGCGGCTGCACACACCGAAAGTACTAACGTTACAACAAATCAATCGTAGAACAGTGTTGAGATTTATTCATGTTGCACATTTTAGGTGCATTGTACGTGGAGTTATTATTCAGCCTGCCCAATACGACTCGCTGAGTGATTCGGGACTGAAGTTGTGAACGCGAAGTAGTGATTTAAGGCTCCCCTCGTCAATGGATGAGGTGTTACTAAGCTCCGTCTTCTTTGCGGTTATAAAATCTGTCGCTGACTGCAGGCAACTCACAATACACTCTTAAACGTTTCTTCATACCTATACAATGACATCTCACCGTCGTTTATTCCCAACGTCACGCGGTAGCATGACAAGTAGGCTCTTTTTTAACCATGAAAGCAAAACAAATCGAAATATGTTTTTAAACGCATCTGAGTTGAATATACTACTATCACATTGGAAAATATTTGAAGCCGTTCCATAAAGTCCCTTTTGTGAGTTTTACCATAACAACCAACCAGTGATGAAAAAGATATTCTCCACGATATTTTCAATTCACTCTTCCTATATTTGCAAGATTCTGGTAGGACTAAATCCCATTTGCTTCGATACTTTGACGAATCCCTTGTGCAACTGATATTTCTAAGTTTTAGCACAAAATGATCTCAGGTGTCGTGTTTTTCATTAGTCTTTCAACACATGTGAAAACAGTTGGTGAATTCCAAGCAAAAAACAACTGATTCGGTTAGCTACTGTCTTTAAATATCATTAGAAAGCTTATGTGAAACGAATTACACTAAGCAGACCGACAGAATATTCGTTACATAGTAACTAATGCAACTCTGCAGTTGAGATACTAAATTAAGATTTGGAAATAGGGGAGCGATACTTCCAGACTCTAACATTATAGTCTGTCCTAGAAATAAAACCACAGTCCTGTAAGCCACATTATCTTGCTCACATAATTAGATAGTTGGACCACAAGTGGCGTGACTGTGGCGGCTGAAATTCCGCTTGATAATATCAGAGTAATTGTGATATGATGTGCATCGATGAGGTGTCTTGGTCAAACACAAAATTGGCACCTAATTGAAGCTAGAAGAATGATACAATTTGATTAGACAACCGTTTCTTCGAGCTCTGAATTTGGAGTTTGACGAGCGCTGGTGATCGAATTGAGTTTCTATCGCTCACTGCAGACTTACTCATTCAGACTGGCAGATGTTTCACGAATCCTTCCGAAAAATTCAAAAGTTTAATCAAGCAGCATTTATTAGTGTTTTGTGAAACTACTGGAAGATTTTGTATTCAAAACTTGAATCAGTCATATTTGCTTGCCATATCCGCATTCAATGGTAACTTCGTCGTCAGTAAACAGCCATCTTGTTTCGAACCACTCCGACAACCATCTGATTGAGCACGGTGTATGCCAACGTAATGTACCAACCTAAACGTATTTCGATGGTTCAAAGTAATCCATCGATTATGTGATATTAATCCGAGCTGGAAAAAAATGGGTTAACATTTAATCATATACATGAGTACTAACATGCTAGATTCTTGGCGGATTTTTAATCAAGTTTGATGTTCTGTTTCTTAGTCAGGTGTATGCTGAAGTAACTGAAGTTTGCTGGGCTGGGTTGTAGAAATTTGGTCCCAAGTTTGCCTCCATTTTGCATCCTGTTGAGTACCGTGAGGAGTTTCCATCTGCGTATACAGATGAGATATCTGCTTTTTCGTTTTTCCTTCTTGAGGAATATCTCTCCGTGCCTACTGAGATTGTCTAGCTCACTTCTCGCTGAACGATGACCGCTCTCTTCTGAAGTCTATTGCCGAAGGATAGGTTGAATGTTTAGCCATTTTGCAATAAAGTTGGACAGGCATTTTTGCTGTTAATTTGGTTGTAAGCATCTCCATAAATTTCGAACAATTCATCTAATTTTATGACGTTTTTGGAACTTAAAAGATAATCCTACCGACCCCACGTTTAAACCAGCGTCAAAGAAACGGTCGGCTTAGCGTTACTTACCGGATTATTTTAAATCGTTAGGAACAATTCAGAAAAACCGGCCTTGTGAGATCGTTTGACGGGAGATTAAATGAAATTGGTATGTTCAATTCTTTTATCTTGGAAAAATCGTAAACAAATACCGCTATCATTTTTGATGGATTTTCCCCGTTATCAATAACAACTAATCTTGAACAATCAAACATTTGCCTTGCAAATCACTCTCCTCAGGGAAAACACCTCGTGTCAACTCGCCTCCACGCTTCTACGCCGGATGTGTCGTAGAGCAGTTGAACTTATAACCAACCAATTCACAACTCCCCCGTATTTACCGGCAAATATGTGACCGTTAAAGACATTGTTCAACTTCGAAAACAACCGCAATAACAAATAGATTTTAAGGCAATGATTTTCCGAAATGAACTAAAAGGAATTCAGCAATGCAGCTTAAGATGTTTTCTGCACAGACATTTTGTTCGACTGTTGTTTGTTGATACGACAAAGCGTATGCGCCGAATATATAACAAGCAAGTAATGTAACGATGACGAATGATGAAGACATAATGGACAAATTCAAAATCGTGAAGATTAGAAAACAGGTTTTAAGACTACACAACATGAAGTAACTGTGGTAAACTATATTGAGTTCAACTGGATATGGTTGATTATTCGATCGTTAAACGCAGAGATCTACAAGTGTTTTTGAAGGTGATTAGAAAACACGACCATTCCAGAGGGAAATTGAAGCAAAAATACAGAAATATGCATAAGTTCTGTGCCTTCAGCGATGTCAACTCAGGAGGCAGACAGTCGTTTCCAAAAGTGTTCAGTGATGCAATCTCCGTTTGCACCGATATATGGCCAGCATATTTACACCTATAATTACGGATGAAGTAGTTTGTTACATTCGGTTTGCTGATCACCGAAACATTCCCAGTGAAGTCGGTAACCGCATGAGTTCTTCAGTTAGCACCAACTTCAGGAGTTTGCATCCACGCCTACTTGATTAGAGCGAAGCGATGTTTCCTTTAGATGGTACACAGGCAGAATTCTTGTCTGATTTAGTCACCACAACTGGTCAAAGGTCGATTAAACTAGTGTTTCTTACCATAAAACAAATTGGGTAGTCTTGCTTATCAATGCATCGTGATGCATCTGTTCAACGCTCCCGACTTAGTCATACGTGCCAGTTGTACGTGTTCTTCACAATGAAGTGTATAGAAGACAACGTCGGTAGGAGAATGAAACAAGTGTTGCAAATTGTAAATATTGCTGGGATTAGGCTTTCGTGTGCCGTTAGTCTATAGGAGTGAACCAGTTTCATTTCTGAGCAACCCAACATCAAAGAAGGTTACTTTACAGTTAGCACCGATTTCTACCATGAACCTATCAAACATATGAAGTACTCTCAGCTGATCAAACAGACGCTTTACCCAAACACCTGAAATGAATTTGGCGAAAATGTGGTTAACATATCAATTACAAAATTTTCTCTTGAATTGCAGTTTCAGCCAGTTGCTCAAGAGAGCTCCACACGCCATCATCTAGTACAGGTTTTAGTGGACTATCCACTGTAACTGAACCAACGTGTCTGCTTAACACCGTTAGAAAAAAAACTGTGTTAGACGGACACAAATGAAGTCAGTTATGTAACCCGTCACGATGTAGCCTTAATTACAGTCTCAGAGAGTATGCAATTAAACGCGACGTCTGTCAGCTCAGTACTTTCAACAGCTGTAAACAGAAAGTGTACCTTGAAAAGAGCCATTATTTTGTATTTTACTGTGAGATTCGGAGTCATGACAACACATCGAAATTTGTTTTTCGAAGACCTGGTTTGCTACAAGGTGAGTAGTCTATTATTGGTAGACAAGAATGACTCCAGAAATGTTAATACAACGCCGATACTTGCTGACGTCTTCAATTTATCTCCAACGTTTAGGTACATATGCTGACTAACGCCAGAGATAGCCGGGCGTACGGCTTCGGACATCTAATCATTAACTGTTCTGCGTGTAACTCGCCAGCCTGAGTGGTACTTCTGCATCACATCGGTTGAGTTATGCCACATTTGCGTCAGTATTTTGCAACCGACTTGGAGCAATACAAAATGAGCACGCAGAGACAGGTTCTTCTGAACAGTAGAAGGGGTTTTTCGTTTTCAAATATTCGTTTCAGAACTAACGGTTAAAAAAATAAACTAGTAGGTGATTAGAAGGAAATAAAACTCTTCCGGAAACCAACGACCATCACATCTCAGTGAAGCAAAATTTCTGCACATAAACAGTTTGTAATTTGTGGAAGTGGGCCATATGGAGGATTAAGAAACTTGTGACGCAAGTTGACTATCACATACTCGTCGATTGAGTAGACGCTGAATAACATCTTCCAATATAACGAAACTTGTCTAGATTGCAACTTGTTCATTCCATAGCAGGGTTTCAGTGAGTAGCTCAGTATATTCTTGGCTTGGTCTATTCTGAGGTGACCTACAAAGTTGCATTATGGTGTCCAGCCGGTTTCATTAATAAAAGATGAGTTTTGTTCAAGTTATATATGATGAGCTGAACACTAGTCTGATTTAATCACTCTCTGAATGTCCCATTTCCGCAGCCAATATATCCTTCAGTAGCCTGTTTATGAGTATCTTTAGCAAGCCCTGATAATTTTTGGCATTCGGCTACATAAGTAAGTGGAATAGGGAACCAGTGGTACCGAGAATGACTTCAGGGTGCAAAGTTGTAGGCGTTTATCCCAAAATTTCTAGTGTTTTTCACTTTTGGTTATGGCAGTTCAATTTGTAGACTTTCAAACTGTCGGTCCCTGAAGTTTGTAGTCTTTAGTGGTGTGTCGACAGAGCTACTCCAGTTAACGTGTTACTGGTCAACAACATGTTGTTGCCTGATATGCGTAAATTTCACATTGCTTGTAGTTTGAACCTGAAGTTTGTTTCTGACGGATCTTGGTTTATACAGGTTTAGCTGTTTTGTATAGCCCGTATTCACCGTCGGAATCTAGGCAGGTTTTATTGTGCTCGGCGTACGGGAACATCCGTGGCTAGAGAACTCAAAATGAATAACGTAGTGCACAACAGTGGAACGCTACTCATCCCGTTTCAAGAAAGGGGGAGGTCAAAACATATTATCATTGAAGATAGTCTTCTCGCAGTGAAAAGCACTGCACCCAACCGTGTATCTTTTAATGGACAATAGTAATTCACACAGGTAAGTGAAATGGCATTCAGGCAGATCTTGATCAACTCTACAGAACAGCATTTTTAAAAGAAAGCGTGCACAATAGTGGGGACAAGAACACAGCAGGACCTGACATACGAACAAACACAGATTCCCGATCAGCTCACGTTGAAAGGACTGATGCATCAAACTGGTCGCTATGCTTTCAGGAGACATTAGGTTGGTGTGTAGTCAACAGAAAGTAGGTCGATTTGCTAAACAAACAGGTTCACTATAATCAGATTGTACAGCAAGTGATCTAAGGTGGATCCCGGCCACATTCCGCTGTTCAGTGACAAGCATCTAATAAACAGTCCATTCACAGTGACAATGGGCGGAATTTGGATAACAGACTTCCACATTCTTCAACACAACAAGCAGACAAACGTGACAGGATGCCAACAGTAGTTTACTACTGCACTCTAACTGCCAATATGTAAGACCAGCAAACACCTATATATAAGACATGGCAAAAAGAACAATTAATCTGTTAGCTTGTAAATAAAATCATGGTTGGTGTCATGACAATCGAACTGACTGTAATATCACCTTCTACACGCGTAGAACTGGATGATGCTATTTGAGAAGAATAGCTTCCATCATTTTGATTTATTACGGGTTCCGAGTACGTAACAGCACGGTGGAAACGTTATTAGTTCAAACAAGCGATGTGCGTTTATCAGAGTTGGCTGTTGTGAACGCTGGCATGTGATCATGTTCGTAGGCTACAATCAAGTAAGACAACTTTAACAGAGTATTATTGGTTAAATTTTCGCCCATCTGTCATTTGCAGTGAAGGTCTACAAGTTTCTTCAACTAACCACTGATCAAGAGGCTACGTTTTAGAATTTCTTTTCTCTTCATCATTATTTTACCTTGCAAGCAAACAACTGCAAGTTCACACTCATTTCGCATTAAAATTATTCAGATTGTTGCGTTAGCGATGCACAGCTGAACGTATTCACATATAAAAGAGAATTAATTACACCAGTGACTTGACCTAAAAATGAGTAAATGGAAGAGAAGCGTGTAGAAGAGTGTATACAACCTGGTCTTAAAGTAACTTGGCATTTATTGGAAGTGTCACGGAGACTAGAAACGTTTGGTATCCGCAAACAAATAAACCGGTTTATTATGCATTACGGAGAGCTTAGTGAAGCTATACTTTACGAGTAGCAAACCCTCTGATCATCGGGTTGTCCATCGACAGACTTCCGCCTACTAGTCAAAGATGAACGCCCAACGAACCATATCCAGACTTTGAGACATTAAATGACCAGACAACAGTATTCATACCGTTTATTTTCAGCTAACCCCTGTTCACAGTGAAGTATACTACGCAACACTGCAACCATTTGGAACCATTAGCTCGACTGACTCGTTCGTGACACGTCACTAAGGGAATGTTGACCAGGACCGTTTCGGTGTATGTTTACGACACAGTTATATTTCAGGTGCTTCGTTTGAATTCAAGATCTATAGAATTCCCAGGCCAACACAGAGATTGGAACAAACAGCAGAGATACGCCTGATTCAGACACAGGCATACTGATCCGTAAATCCATGAACTGAATTAATTGCTTATCGGCAAACTCAATTTACGAATAGAGTCCAAAACACGCAAAAGACTTGTGAAACGTCGTAATGCCGTTGTGGTAGGTGGTGGATGAATAATGCAACGATGGCTATCCGAAAACATTCACACCGACGGTTCCCCGTAGCACTGATAGCACAAACAAACTGATATCGTCGAAAAGATCGTATGCCTCCCAACGTAAAAGAAACGAACTCATGGAATGAGGTGGCGAGTGAATAAAATATCACATGACAAGCTTAATGGTTTATTTCTATCCAAAGACAACTCATGGTCGTGGTGTTGTTGACTGGAGTTTATAGGATATTTAATTCACCTTCCCTCGAAGCTACTAGACAACCGAAAATACTCACAAACAATTGCGATTTAACGGCTGCATGTCAGAATTCAGTGGTGAGGTCAGTGGCGTAGCCGTTAGTACGGCTGTTCCTAGAAACCATGACCAGAGTTTGGATACTGAGCAAGCTCTAACGACAGCACAACTTGGGCTGACTGAAATTTTTCCGTGGGACTGCGTCGGCTGTGGTCTATAGTGAATAAAGTTTGGTTCATGTTAACAGGAAACTCTCTATTGCTCATCAGTGACATCAGAAGGTGTCGCAAGATAAGTATGCATTTTGTTTCTTTCTTTGTTCCATTCGTTTTTTTTCTGCCACTCCTACGATAAACTAGGGTGACCATATGCTTAATAAAGGAAAGGTAGGTGACGTTCATGGAGACCTACTACATTTAGCATATGCTGTCCATCCCGAATAGCTGTTAGGATGCGTGCTTCGAAAGTAAACTTTTCAGTAGCATTCAAACATAGGTTTTTAGGCAACAGCTAGGCAAATTCCACTTTTCGAAGCTCCAATTAGCACGACGTACAACAGTAGGATAACGAACATCAAGACTGTCACAGACTGAGAAGCATCTCAGCATTTCGCGCTTCTATGAATTTTACTGGTTGTGGTTTGGCCGAAAATATTACTAGGCCCAAGATATTTATTTTCATAACAGCGCGGCTCATTGAGTTCTGCGGTAACAGCATACATTGTCAGGTTTTCTCACGTCTGACCTCTGAAATTCTAAGTAGTTTTCTAAACTAACAAAACATGTAAGTTTGCAGTAAACGTAAATTAACATGGCAAGTATAGTTTTTGTTACAAAATTTCCACAAAGTACGTTGGAATTCACTGTTTACAAGTCACCTTAATCTCAAACCGATTCCTTTCCCAAATTGTTGCTGCTGTACAGTTTGACATAGGTACATTCTTTTCATACTCCAGAACGCCATCCCAAACTACGGAAGATCTCAGAGATAGTAATTAAAAGTCGGCCTTCTTGAGTGACTCAGCTGTCTTCTTCGTAATTACGCTTGATTCATTTTCGTATTTCTCCCATTTCACGCAGAGGGAGCTACACTTCTGTTCTCAATAAGCGAACCTCCAGTTCTTTCTCTACCAGTCACACTAACACCATATCAAAGCACCAAAAAAACAGTTTCGCAACCATCATTGCTGTTCGTTCATAGAAGTCTTGGGTTCCGAAACAAACTTAAATGATTACTGAGATTCTATGGTCTTAAGACTAAGAAAATAGGCGAATTGCAAACTGATAAAGCTCTGTACTGTACGGTTTTCACGTACACGTTCGTCTTCACACATGCGCACACCTGAACGAAGATGCATGGCACATCGATCAACAGAACATCGCCGCAGCCCACACAACGAGCTCGAGAGCATGTTGATGGTAGACGTTAACGGCCAATAGTGAGCAGACTTCACGCGATGCACACAAATGTGACAGAGCGCTTCATCCAGTGGGCTAGTTGAGAACGAATGAATTTACTGACGTCGCTGCTGATGCGGCGTGGCTCGTTTTACCGCTGAGATAAAGTTAGCAGAAGGCTGCCGGGGTACCATTACTGCTGTCCGGTAACTATATACACACTGCCACGACTGCCATGTGGTGGGAAGTATCTGCTTCGCTTTTTAATTGGAAATCGGTCGAGAGCTCACTAGGACCCATAAACATAATGATTGCTTATGATGGGATAAAAGAGTTTAAGTGCCACTGAGAAGTGTCCCAGAACAGAGGCACGCTAAATCAACTTCCCAGGGATGAAGTTAGAAGAGTTCATGTACTGAGGAAAATAATTAAGCCAGTACCAGTGACTGTATGTGGTTGATTCTGGCGATACCAACTAACACTCTAGACTTGAAAATTGTCAGTACGTAGAAGAAAATGTTTAGCGGACATGTGATCTCACAATATATGTGCATTTTCTGTCTGTTAAAAACACATGCTGTGTGCAGCAATAAAACGTTTGCAAAGCTGATGATGAGGACGTACGTATTAAAAGCCACATTATCATACGCACGACTAGGCTGGGCCTATTTTAACAACTGCCTCTAAGCGTTTCTTCTTAGAATATTTCACAATACAACTTGCGTTCAGTTATTAACAATGTCATTACCTGAACTTCCTGCATATGCATTTAGGCTGTACGTTAGCAAAATCTGATTTATGTAACAAATTATCAGAAGGAGGAATTCGAGCAGCAGTATGTGTACAAAGTTCATCGGATGATTGACCATTCATTGAAAAACCTTTGCGGAGTAAACTGAAACCGATTTCCAACCATAATTTAAAAACTTGGAAGTATTACAATAAGTTTATAAAAAAAACCAATGTTCCACCTAGCATATGGTAAACTGTTTAATTGTGCAAAATTCACTGTCTTCCAGTGTTAGTCCTTTCAGTAAGCTAAGAATGATAGCCATCAATCCGTTGTGGAATTCATAAAACCAAATTGTACCTCATTCGTTATATGCCAAAACCTCCAGGACAGCTATTCACTCCATACTATTAGCTTATTGTTTGTACGCATACGGCCACCCTCTGGAACTGAGCTGATTAAGCAAGACGTGACCAAATCTGTGCATGGATAGCCTTAAGGTATTTTGTCATTGTCCATATGATTATTTTACTGCTCTACGTTAAACTGTCGTAACGTGATTCAAACTGGCTTGGCTCACCATCAAAAGAGAAATATTTCACTATGTATTCAACGTTGAAATCGAAATGCCTGTCTGCAACAAAAAAGATTCATCACCGCAACGCTCGCTTCTTGTTGTGTTCAAATGAGAGATGCCACATATGCGGTCGCACAGCCATGTGAAGCATTTCCTGTGAATCAATCAACATTGCTAACAGAATAACAATCTGGATTTCGATGCCCAAGTTGATATTCTTGAACACATTGAGCGTTAGTTTCTACCGTGTAGAAACACCGGTTCGTCGTGAAATTCAGCGAAAGTCACCAAAGATTGAGTTATTGAACCATTATTTAACTTCAGATTTTGCTAGCTACAGGTTTATACATTTCGAACTCCATGGAATGGACAGGGAACCACTGAAAGTTTGAGAGGCAGAACCGTTGAAAATTAAGCTATTTGGAAATCACGCAGGACGCAACTTGTTTCATACATTAGACCAGTCCCCTGCATGCCAAATACACTAGCATCTCATATCCTTCTCTCAAGACAGTGATCAAAGCGAGATTAATATAGGTATCGATTCACTTCATTCCGTAATTTTTCAGTGTGTTCCACCACAACCGACAGTTGCACACAAATCGGTACTACCGTATTGTACATTTCCATTTCTGATGTTATTATTCACCACGAGTGATGTTCACCTGAGTCCGAAAATTGTAGTTTCATGACCACCGTTTTAAACGTCCATCTACTCCGCATCAATTGATCAGTGCAGCCACCAAGACCTGCGTGGTCTACCATTACTGTGCTGTTCGCCGGCTGTTTTCTTGACTTATTTTAGGAAGATTTTCACATTTTGCCAGGTCCCTGAAGCATACGACATTTTACATTGACAATCGCCGTAAACAACTGGATTTCCCCACCTCTCATCAGTTGAAAACGTGCGAAACTTCTATAGCTAGCAATCTATCTGATACCCCTTATTCGTAACTATCTAAATGTATTCTTGCATCTTCTAATGAATCCCACCACAATCATCAAATTGCATGCACTCGGCCATACTCTTCTTCTGTTACATTGATGGGTTCGATTTTATCAAACAAAGATGAACCGGTAGATTTTTTCTCGGTTGGTGACGACTGTGGCCCCTCGCTAACTCTGCACTGGGATTTAGTATTCTATTTACTATTGTGTCACGCAAGCAGATTTAGTTAATTGTCCTTCATATGACTAAGTAAAATCTAAAATTTACATATTAGAGTGGATAATGGTTTCGCTAGACTCGAACTGCTCAAACAACACTTAAAATATTTCGACTAGCTTGGATTTTACTTTTGATGGAGTCAGTGACCATCTCGGTAGCCACATAAGTTGACGAGTGCAACTCGAGTTAGTGACATAACATATTAGTTTGGCCCAGGTTACTCGTAGGTCTGGGTGATGCATCATAACATCAAACTAAGCTAACTGACGGTTTGCCTGTGCGTGAAGGCGCGGATGTGGTTAGCTGGAAACTGACATCACCAAGTTTATTGTGTAGTGACTGGTTTCCACGACTTTTCTCAGTGTTTAACCAACGCACTTTCGTCTTATTGACTGGTAACATATTAGTTTAAACGTAATCCTCCGCTATGCGTTAACGTGGACGTCACTTTTTGCGTTTGTTTTCAAGTCTACTTTTACGTGGTTGATAATGAAACATAGGGATGAGTCGGTGTTGAGCACCAACCATACACACATCCTCACTCTTGCTACAGTTTACCTTGACTTCGGTCCAAGTGGCAGACTAACACAGAGAGACAAACATACACAGGAAAGTGGTAAGCACTGTCGACAAAAATTCTTGAGATAAAGCATGCAAAACCTTGCGTCAATGAGCTTTTGATTCCCTGCAACACAATAACATGTGTGGAGACTCTTAATAACAGTTGTTCGGATGAAATCGAAGTGTATAGACTGGCAGGTGATACCCGCTCCTCTTACTCAACGGAGTAGTGAAAAGAGTACTTGCCCGTGACGAGGTCATCACCCGGCAACCCTCAGATTTCTTCCAAGCGTCAGCAGCCGCAATGGACAGAGAGACAAACTTTTTCGTTGACTCGATTATCGAGCGAGAACTAGCAAGTTTTTGGAATGCATATGTGCAGACTATATCGTTGCGTACACACTCAACCCCTTTGACGCCATTTAGCTGAGGCAACCAACGGTGGTCGAGACCGACGGCGTACAGACACCATCCATCTGGAAGCAACGCTCTTGTCATGCGCATCACAAAGCTGAATGAGCATACTCACTGGAAATCCTCGCTTTAATTGACAGTCGGACAACAATGGATGTTGTAAATAACAAAGGTTTCGGCGACGATACTACGTTTCTTTGTTCTATTTATAGACATATGGTCAGCAATATTGTTGGTTGAAGAGATAGAATCAGCCAGGCAGGTAAACCCAACAACACTTTCATGGGACCCGTCGCCAACAGCAAGGATATGAACGGAATCAACCCTAGAAGGTAACATTACGCTTTGAAATTGAGCATTCTATACCACACAGAAAAGTCCTATTGGTTTAAGGGGAACAGTCATTGAGTGAATCAAGACTTTGTTGTCGAGATCGTACGTTCATTCAAATACCGTCCGCTTGCTTCCACAAACCTTTGTTGCAACATACTGCCCATGGTGGTTTATATTGTTATTTTCTACGCCCTCCACTCTGTTTGGCTTGCGAATTTTGTGGTAGATTTCTACCTTTTTTTCGTCCGCTTAACCAAATTACTTCAGTGTTGTTTCATTCCATTTACTTAACTGTGCGTGACCCGTATGTTATATATTTTTACCATACCCTATGGCTATTTTGGAATATTCCGCTGAATGCTAGACTAATTTCGTCTCCGGTTTGCTCACGTAACTCATTTGAAGCGATTCAACATGATCTGCACATCGTTTGCAGAACCAGGTGAAGCACATCTGTCGGCTAGTTTACTTTCATAAAGTGCACTACAACCGCCTGCCACCGCCAGGTTGCGCCTTTCACAGTGACACCCATCACATTGTTATATAGATTGGATGAAAGCGGATATCCGCGATGAATGACACTTGATGCACAGAAGCACACAACAGTTATCCATTTCTAAGCCGTCTGCATTTACGACGGAAACAATCCTTTCAACAAGTTGTTTTGGTTTGTTGAGACATTTCCGTGGCAGAGATGGTCAAAGACTGAGGCATCTGACTTAACAAAAAGAGGAATGTCCGAGCGTCCGTTCCGTCTAGGATCATGAAGTACAAAAACTAATCTTGACAGCATCCAGATCATTGTTTCTTTGCGCACATGCGGATGAGATAAGCGGACGTTTTTTGGTATCCGTTGAGACATGTCGGCTGAAGTACTGAGTTAGAAGACTTAAAAACAACCATCCACCAGCGTAAACTTAAACAAAATTGGCCCTGCATAAAGCTCTGTGCAATCCTCACAACTGATTGACCAGGTGATTGGATTCTATACTAGCCAGAGACCCTGCCAAATAACGTCAACCGGCGGCTTTTCTCAGGAGCATACTGAAATGACTGACAACGCTAAGATCGTAAACGTGCATTTCAGACACCGCAAGTTCAGCTCCTAGCCTAACTCAGAGTACGTTAGTACCGCTTGCTGACCTATTTATCGGAGATTACAAAATCAGACGCACCACGTTTCCCAATTGTCTTAGGTTGAAAAATAAATCCAAAGGCAGAAAAGATAGAAAATTAAAACACGTGTACTAAATCATTGGAACATTGAAAAATTTGGACGTATTCTAACCATTTGTGCTATAAACAGGACTGCCCTGAGACACTTTTTCCAGTGTCTTTGTCCCATAAATATGACCACCCAACAAAATAGCGTTTATGTCGGAGGAACCTGCCGGAGGTCACTAACGCAAAACGTAACCCACTGAGAAGTGATGAAATATCCCAGATGGTGGTTGACAGGACATCGGCGTATGATTCCCTTTATGCATTTAGTATACGTTGTTAGGTTAACTCAGGTTTCCGAGAAGTACTGCACATAGTTGCTGATACTGAAAGATACGGTGATAAGCTTTTCCAACTTTCGAGGCAATCGAGTGCTATTTGATTGACTGCGAATAAAATCCCGCTCTATCATATACAAAGATAGCAGGACTGCAACCTTAAAACAGCTCCGCTCAATAGTACTGTGCCTCAACTTCGTGTACCCTTACTTCGTCATTAGTCACACACATAACCGGTTGATTTTAGCCACCTTTTCTCTCACAGACCTCCTTCAACATTTGTCACAGTTATGCTTGAAATGGATAGAACCGTGACCTGCATGGTTTTCCGGATTAATTTTCCACGAGGGTGTGATCACCGAACAGTTAACTACTGATACTAACCGCATTGTTAAAACAGCCGCCGAGTGCTTTAGTCAGAGCTTAACAGGAAACTATATGTGGACAAATCAGCCTATCCATAAATCTAGCCCTCCGAGTGCATTTCAAAAGAGTATTAAAGCCTCATTTTGTCATTCTAACTGGTAACCCCCTAACTGTGGCTGCTCAGCTAGGTCGTAGCTAAGGACCTCCTTGAAGCAATCGTGTACTACTCGTGCTTCCTTCGAAGCGAGCTATCCAAAACTTGTGTGTTTAAAAGTTGTAACCAATTGTGGAAGTTACTCGTTTTTTAATTAGCAAAATTTATTAACTTCATTCAACAGCTAATAATCTTCATTATTAAACGATGATGAAAATCTAGCCGTCGTGCGGTATAGTCGATTCACTGTAACAGGTCAGCACTCTGAGTGATAACTTGAAGTAGTCATTTGTTTACCAGCCCCAGTCCCACCTGCTCAGCTGAGTGGTTACAGCATGAGGTTGCAGACTGGATCTACCGACAGAGTTTACAGTTCAACAAATGAAAATATTCTTAATCAGAATATAAAAAGCTGATCAGTAATGTATGAAGAAAAAAGATTACACTCCACTTTTCACAGATTGCTTGTTTGTAAGTCCGTTCTCAATGTCGCTGCACACTCTGCGTAACCAACGTAAACACAATCAATTGGTTATTCTCCGGGTTACCCGAAAGAGATAGCACTTATTCTGCTGGCTTTAGTTTGTTTTGTGTGGACAGAGGTTTTCCACTGTCCATTAGCTGTAACGCTGTTAACATAAACCGTTTCTCGAATCGTTTGTCACCGCAAATGTCCATCACAGTCGTCCGGGATAATCCTTTGCCTCGAAACAGGAAGTTTGGTTGTCGTGAAGTGAGATCGCAGTTTGCACTGACACTACACTAGATGACAACAGTCATGTAGAATTCGACGACAGTGACGAGCCAGTAATTTTCAACCAACCGAAAGTTTGTATATTTTCTCGAAAACAACCAAATCCATCATTGTATCAACTGAATGGAATGTACTCCTTTTAGTTGTTTAGGCGGTTATAATATATTGATGAATTTTCAAGTTTCGCACCTGGCACTCATCACAATATTGTTTGGTCTCCTCTTTTAAGAAAGATTAGAACCGTTTCGAAATCTGAGCACCTACTGTCCAAATGTCTGTGGACTCACAAAATTGAACTACAAGAAGCATTAGATCTTCCCTAGGGTAAATCCTCGTGCATTGGGCATTATCATACAGTGGACATTTACTGAGATTTTGACCTGTTTCGCTTGAATCTCACCGTGATTCTTTTCGCATGGCAGACGTTTAACACGCTAGATGCACGGAAGCGAAAGTATTTGTCCGTAATCATGACAGGCTTGGAACACCTGCATCAACCTCAGCGAAACAACGTGACCTATGCAAGTCCCCTTTGGGCATGCCAATTAGAATCTCAAGTGTCACTCCTGCTCGTTTTCTACCGTTCCACAGTTGGTTCACATCAAACCCACTCTGTGTTGTGTTGTTATGTTCTACAGTATTAGCTGTAGCATCCTCGTATTGCGGAGGATTACCAACTTGTGTTGCTATTACCAAGGGTTGCACACTGTTCAGTGACTTAGTATTTGGAGTTGATTTCGAGTTGAAAATTATTCATATTCAACTTCAGCTTTCATAAATAGTTGCTGACATACAGTCTGACTAGAGGTTAGCCAACAGATGATATTTAAGCCCGCTGCTTCGCAATGAAATCACTAATGATGAACACGTCCGCGTAGATGAGTCATAGGGGTAAATGTAGTGTGTGGTTTCGTTACACACCGCTGATATCACCACTCAGCAAGAAGTCACTCAAGTGAACTAGCAATCAGTTGCGTGGTTTGTCGCTTTCCGTATTTTTAGGGATAGGTTTCCATGAGTTACTGTCGCCCGTTGAAAGTCGTTTACTTCAACCGTACACTGAAAGCAAATAACTGGCAAAAATGTACAGAAATCACAAATACGGATAGTTCATCAACTCGAGCAGTGGACTGTTCGTCAAAGTTAAATGACCCTTTGAGGTGCAAATGAAGATAGAACAAACGAATACACGTCGATGTGCCTCTGACGGCATACTCAGGGATAACTATTTAGAATGCAGAAACTATAGGTTGAGTCTAAAGTTTAAAAAAATTCACGAAAATTGTCAAGCAGATAAAAGGTATCAGATAAAGGTCAAAATAACTGAGAAATGAAAACTGGACTTGCTACTAGAATATAGCAGTTTGCAAACTGGTAACCGATCAAAATAACCCAAAAATCGCAATTAACTTAAAAACTGCCTCGTAGCTCATATTTTTCATACATCTCGTTCTAACTGTTGACAAGTGAAAGCATTGAAAAATTTTTGGAAAACACCAGGACAAGATAAACCATTTTTAAAAAACACTGACAAAAGTTAATTACAAGCTCGGAGGTGACGGTGGAATTGAGCTTTCTTTGACGATGGCGGTGAGTATCGTGATCATGTTTCAGTATGAAGTCTTCTTGATAGTATCCCATCGGAAAAGTACACTACCGTTTGACATAAGTGGACTTCAGAGACGTTACTGAAACAACAGATTTCCACACTGACCGAGTGAAAGCAATTGGTTTGTTTGCAATAAGGCGAAGACAGTGCCTGACGTAGCTTGACGAGATTACCTGAGAATGTGATGGACTGCCACGACAGTTGTGCCGATCGCCAGGTTCATTAGTTAAGACGAATTAATCGAAGTACTGAGAATTCAAATATGTTTAGGTTGCCCCTAAAGACGACACGTTTGTAAAGTGACAGAAGAAACGATGGGGCAGAATGTAACAATGCCTGTGTGATCATTACCTTCAAAGGTCAACCGTTAAGTAACTCGGTAGCTGTTACAGGCCGGTGGTCTGACTTTCGGTACGAATCATCACAGATTTTTTTTCCACATGTCTTCTCATGTGATTGACCCAGAAAAGGCGATTATCGAAAGTGGTTTGATTTTAAGCAGTGGTATAAAATAGCAATATTCTGACAACTACGGCTAGGGTAGATTATCATCTTTACCATTGAAAAGGCCTTCTGACCTCATGATAGCCTGAACACAAATGTGCAGTCTATTGAGTCCAGAAGTACCCAGGCGCAACAAAGAAAGACCACCTTTACTCCTTTCAGAAACTGTCCTATTTGAGATGTACGTCACATTGTTCGGACGGCACATTAGTGGTTGTAGGATAACCTCCGCGACATGTATGGGGTTCCTTTTTGGATTCCCTAATACACAATATCAGATCTTGAGACCATGACAAAAAAGTTGAGTTCAATTTCAACAGAATTTTGCCTCTGCAAATTGTGTAAAATTATCCGGCGTTCATTGCGTAAAACATTTCCTCAAAGGTGCGTCATCCGAGGCAGACCTACCGAGTAGCATGCAATATCGAGTGACTTAATTTCGTTAGATTTGGTCTTTGGAATAAAGTGAAGTCCGTGGCTTTCAGTTGGCAAGCACATTTCAAAGCCAAACTAGGAACCAATAGTAAAAGAACCTCTCAGGACATCTTCAGTGAGGAAGCCAAAATGTTGATCAGTGTATGACACTCTTAATTTAAAAACGCGCGGAAAATGGAGGGGCGCAATTTTGAACAGTTGAAGCAAAAATGCTTCTTCGAGGACGGAAAACGGCTCTTTCAATGGCTACGTACTGTGATCCACAAATTTAATTTATTTTTCTTTGGTTAGGTGAGTAAAAACTACAATTTGGCCAAACGTAATTGTACATTAGTTTCAAAGCTGTCGTCGCACAAATCAAGCTAACCGGTATGTGGTTTATATCCGCTGTAAGTCTCGTTGCGTGTTCATTGATTTTCTTACAATACTTCCTCTAGAATTGAGGAGGGGTGGACACTATATCAATGGCACTTCAACTAAAGCTTTTCCGCTATCATGATATAACAGTCAGATTTGTGTGTGTGGTGTGTTCATCCGGAAGGCTATGCTGATCAGGTTCGATCACGTCAGTTGTGTCAAGCGAAAGCAGCCAGTCAAAAAACCAGTGATGATCACGATATCGAATGACGCTTGTTGACTGGGTATGTGCACTTATGTACTGAAACATGATCCAGTTTATGTACCGCAGAACTGTCCTTATAGTTTCAGCACCGCTGTCTTCAAGGCAAGCCTTAAGGAGGCTAAAAAAGCAGGCTTTAAACAAAGAAAATTTCGATTGTCTAACAGCTGACCGTGACACTTAGTGGAGTTCCGAATGCAGTTGAAATTCTCGGTATCATTCAAAAAACCTGACTTAGTCCGGAGTAACTTGCAACAGACAAAAACAATCTCAATCAGCCGTCAATAGCTAATTCACTACTTTCCCAAGTGGGATTACGTCCCCACTGCCAACTAAAGTAGACGTCTGAGTTAAAGCATTCAGATGAGGTCCTTCATGCCAACCTGAGACATGTCAGTGAACGTGAGTTACGACTTGTTGGTACATCGAATGCGCACAATCATTGTTACAATCCTTAACGCCATCCAAATTGTCACTGTAGTGTGTATAGATAACAACTTTTTTCCTCAAAGCATCAGTTTCTCGCAACTGCTGCCTTGAGCCCATTAAATTCGGAAGCTCTGATAGGTGAACCTTCAGATGGCGAGGTCTGAATTTACTACATATGATTCGTAGATCCGAAACTAAGGAATTCAGTACAAGTTACTCC
>QNGE01008065.1:6667-19122 GCA_008508345.1 Paragonimus westermani
CAGAGATACGGGATGGATCGTTGGAGGACAGAATGACATATGATGGCTTTCGCTACACGACGGAACTGATACATGGTGTCTAGAGCGACTGGAGTATCCTCAGAAGAGTATGGTGTGCAAATGAGTGTTTCCGTTTCTTGTCGTGCTCAGACGCTTAAGTAGTGTGTTGGTTTCTCCAATAAAGCAACCCTTGTGTCATCCGCCTTTTGGATCCACAACACACGGACCATAAGCCTCTGGTGTCTCTCCTAGGAGAAACGAAGTGGATCAAACAGATGGTGTCGCCGCAAATGCAACGCTTGTAATTACAAGATTTCCCATATTTCATGTAAATCAAATCAGGTGGCGGATGCTCTCAGTCGAATGCCCTTGAGCGACACCCGGGAAAATACATGGAAGCCTACTGAACTAATTTATTTGATGCAGTACCTGAGCAAGCATTCTGTATCCAGTAAAGAGATCAGTCGAGGAACAGAGCAGGATTTCCTTTTGTCCAAAGTTAAACGATTTGTTTCTTAGGGCTGGCCAACGAGTAGCGATTACCCACTAGCACCCTGTTTCAGTCGCCGAATGGAACTTAGCCTGGAAGAGAGTTGCTTACTTTGGAGTTCAAGGATCATCATTCCGCCCCAGTTTCGAAGAAATATCCTCAACGAGTTACACGACAGTCATCCGGGTGTCAGTCGCATGAAAGCCTTAGCTAGAAATTACGTATGGTAGCCGAACCTCGACAGTGATATAGAAGAATTGATTCGTAGCTGTGAAACATGCCAAGCTACTCAAAGGAATGCTCCTTCTGTTCCACTGTGTCCTTGGAGATGGTCGGATAAACCGTGGGAGCGTGTTCACATAGATTATTTTGGCCAACGGAGTAGATGTGTTTATTACTTATCGATGCTTATTCGAAGTGGATTGAAGTTTATCCGGTAACAAAAACTACATCAGAAATCACCGTTTCATGTTTACAAAATTGCTTCAGCAGATTCTGTATTCCTCAGAGGATACGGTTGACAAACTTGAGCGTTTATCACGAGATGAGGGAGTACCGACGAACTGAGTAGTATTGAAAAACTTACGACGTGCAACGACCCCAACCAGCCCCGGTAAGCAGTCCATTCTCTGGGTTGGTTTTCTTAACCATTGGAGTACAGTGGGAAACTAGACTTGGAGCATTTGAAGTAGTCGTCCCCAAGTCCTATGCACTGACAGTAGTACTTAGCGCTCCGCTCTCAAGAAGTTATTTGATACAGCACAAATGACTAAGCAACATAACTTGGTAATTGGCAACATCAAACAGTAGCGAGTTGTCCGTAGTTCAACGGTACAGAAATTCCAGCTACATTTTCAGCTTCGCACTCTTATACCCTCTCAGGCTCCGGTGGCTTAGCCAAGTATGGCATGCCACCTCGTGTCTTGTTCGCGGAAGCAGAAGCCTCGTAGTCAGCACATGATTAGGCTTTTAAGTGTGAATGTTTTGACTTTGAAGCTTGCTTCCGTAGAGCGTCTCCGGTTTCTCGGCTGGAGTTCGAATGGCCATGGAGACCGCCTGAGGATGATATCTGACATGTTGAAGAACATCGGTCGTGATACGAATCTCCCGACTTAATCGTCTTCTTTTACTACATCTTTCTGCGTTCCGTCTCGCAATTTACATTCCCCATTTGTGGCAAACGTTTTATTCGGTGTAACCTCGCTTTAAATGTCTATGTATGGGTACTATTTAGTATACACAAGTTTTATATCGTCATATTTACGGCTAGATAAGATGGGGCTAAGATTTCTTATCTGTTGAAAGCTTTTCTGTACACAAAGACTAGTTGAATAGTGCACGGAATGGTCTTGGTATGTTGATTTGCTCTCATTAGTAAACTGGAATTAGAACCTAAGAACTTATCATATGGAAATGGTGTTATGTAAAGTTGGTGGTTTCAATTACGTCTATAGTGTTGTTGCTGGATTCGGGTCCCGTATCCGTGTAACTGATAGGGAATACACAACTTGAAATGATAGTCTCACCTATGTAGGAGGTTGCAGACGGCTTTGAGCGCTGTTTTTTGCGGTGTTGTGCGTTCTGGTTTTGGTGCTAACACTGACGTTTTCTCATTTCATAAAACTGTTATTACCCCGGTAAAAATTAGGCAGTACTCACGGTATGTTAACTGATTTGTTTTCACCTAGTATGTAATGCAAGTGGGTCGCTTCAATTCAGATGACTTCGCTGAAGTGTATTCTTGCAATCAATTAATTCAGGAAGCTCACTTAAACCCTACCTGTTTATACTTCTGGCAGTCACGTCCACAATGAATTGGCAGTAATAATCCTTGATGAGTAGTCGGGGATTTGGTTTAGTTTCACATTGACTATCACTCACATTTGATCGCAGCGTTCGCATTCAGATAGACTTTCCAGCCAGCCTCTTTCGATAAGAAGCACTAGACTCGAGTTTCGCTCTCATTAGAGCTCGTCAGTAAATTATCCGGTCCGTGTTCCAATATTATGGGTTTGTAGAAATACCTGGCCTCAAGGGTCAGGTCAACTACATACACACACAAACCAAATAAAGAGTTTGCTTTATGTACTCCGATAGATGGAGAGTCACACGCTCTGCAGTAGTGAAGACACCTAAAAAAAACAAAGTATGGGAGTTGCAATGATTGAAATAAAGATGGAACTAGAAGGTTATGAAGTTAATGTTGTACAATCAAGGTAACAAAAGAGTTCATCTTGTTATACATTCAGTCACCCACCGGGCTCTAGAGAACTAAATTCAACGCCAACTAACATCCTTCGCTAGATTGGGAATCACGGAAGACCTATACGTTTGGGCATAAGCATACAAAAGTTTGTGGGTTGCTCGTGTTGTAGGAGTGTATAACAATATTCGGGATATGTCTGATAATAAAGGACATTGATTATCACGAAGGATCTCGTTAGCTACCTGTTTGCATACCTTTAAATGCGATTCAGCAATGACGTTGATAAAATATATGATGCCGCTACGTCCGACCAGAAACTGTATGATTTGCATTCAAGCTTTGAGTCGTATTCGTGCGTATTGGTGATCGTCCCGTTGTTGATTCTCACAATAATGTATTTAAAAATGTGGCAGAGTAAATATGATTAGCAGTGCGCCTAACTTGGCAGATATCTTCCAATATTGCTCAGACTGACGACCGGACACTGCATTGCATAATACATAATGCGAAATACACTGTCATTACACGTAGTACATGATCCAACCAGTATAGACTGTCTATGGAAATAAAGGTAAGCGCGTATCAAACCAATCGACGCCATGCATTCCGACAGTATGAATTGTGTCCCATACAGAGAAGCCATATCAGTTGAACGGTGTAGCTTAGTCTACAAAAGAAATAAGTGAAACACTTTCATAATGAACACCACCCACACTTGATGGCAGCCTTCGCACTCTGACAAGCGTTTCGGCTAGCCCACTTCATAAGGAACCACTAGACTCGAGTTTCGCTCTTATTGGATCTCATCAGCAGAGCGTATTTCCGTCCGGACCGGAATTTGCATTCCGGCCTTCGTGCTTTTAAGATTAATTTATCAACCACAACATTACTAACCGCGGTTACTCATATCCAAACGCTTGACCACTACCTCATGTGAATAATGTTCAATGTGTCCCTTACTTTCGTCCACACAGTCAGTATCGGTCAGCCTACAAAGTCAAAAGCTCTAGTTCAAGGTCCTCGAAACTTCTGAGTTCACCCTTCCACACTATCTACTACGAGATAGTTGGAGAATAAGAGAGAGAGAGAGAGAGCAGACGCCCTCGTCAAACGATACTTGGTATAGGAAACGCTCGAAGTGGCTGTCCATCAATGTACGGTCCGAATTCAGAGCCGAATAGTACGTTAATTTGCAAATCGCGTTTTTCACTAGCTGGAAGAAAGTCTAGCTTAGTTATTTTCCTAGACTCATACTGTATGTACCTATAAAACGTTTTCGATTAACTATGTAGTGCGCGATGACATCCTTGGTTTACCACCTATTCCAACTGTCTTGCTGTTCATTTTGATCGTTTGCACTGATGATATGGTTTGATTGCGTCTATGCGCTCTCTCGTTTGTTCGGCCGCCTAAGGTCAAACGAATTTNAGTACGTTAATTTGCAAATCGCGTTTTTCACTAGCTGGAAGAAAGTCTAGCTTAGTTATTTTCCTAGACTCATACTGTATGTACCTATAAAACGTTTTCGATTAACTATGTAGTGCGCGATGACATCCTTGGTTTACCACCTATTCCAACTGTCTTGCTGTTCATTTTGATCGTTTGCACTGATGATATGGTTTGATTGCGTCTATGCGCTCTCTCGTTTGTTCGGCCGCCTAAGGTCAAACGAATTTCCGGTCGCTAACTCGTTGGTTTGTTGTGTTCCACTTTTTGTCACGCTTCGCTAACAGCTCATTCTTCCGTTCTGCTTACAATATACGTCGTTGTTCATTAATCGGTTTTTTGGTTTTACTGTTGTGGAGAGTAGGCACGGTTCTAGACGTGGCAACGTTCCACTTCTCTGCAAATGAACACTGGATCAAAGATGATGAACAGATTCTTTTTAAACTAGTCGGGTCATTATGTTTTTAAAGGTTTCATAAAACAAATCGAACACCACTGGGTGACGAGAAGACAGTATAGTCCTGCCCACCATTAGAGTGGCTTGGACCGTTTGCCAACGTCAGCCAGTGTGAGCGGCACGAGTGTTGGTGAGTTTAAGGACTGGAATGGGCTTCCAATAACTAGGCACAGTGTTCCACGATAGAATCTGGATCGTTCCAGCTGTCGTTATGTTTGAGTGTTGCGCTGCTTTTGACTGTTGTCCGAGAGCCTTAAAGTTGACGCGGAATGATTGACCAGGATTCACACTGTTCCCCCTGTTTCATAATAGCACTAGCTACTGATTCTTGGACTCTGCTGTTAAGCCAAACTGAAAGTTCTTCAGCGTAGCTTATTGATGGATCGATAGCTAGCCTCGATGTGGAATACCTGATGGACACGGGTTAAAACGCGAACCAATTAACCGTGGACAGAGACTTGCCATTTACTTTCGAGCCATACTTTTTGTGATTAACTGTACACGCACTTTTCGGTAAAAATGTGCCCGTCCATAAAACTCATCCCAATTAATGAAGCCCTCCAAACTAGTGAATTCCATTAAAAGTCCGCCTTTACTGAGTAGTCTTTCAACCTGTGTATTACACTGTTAATTGCTGTCACTTGTTACGACGGGTTGTGCATGTCCTGCAATTCGTCATGCTGTCCAGGTTTAGACACTGATCATAATGATCAATACTCAAACTCAAGAAGAAACTGTACAAGTATGCTTGAGCTCATGGTGATTACGATTATCCCTATTGCCCTACTTCGAGTTGTACTGTATTGGTTTTGCTTTCACTTTATTATTGTTGCGACCCTTTCCTATGTTCGATACAATCCTTGTGTTACAGTGTTTGCCCGTATAAGTTATCCATTTAAATCAAGTCGAATGCCATCAGGGAATTATTTTGTCTGACTCACTCTTATTATTTACGGTCTGTTGCAGAATGTGTCAAGGAGACCCCAGATGCCAGCACCGGTGTGGCGTTCATCACCGTCGTACGCGAAAGTGGCGAGAATCGTATAATCGTGGTTCCTGGTGCAAACATGCAGCTGTCGTTGTCCGACATTGATTCAGCAAATCGACAAGGACTTCTTAATTGTCGCGTGGTCGTCTGTCAATTTGAGGTACGTTTATTTAGGTGGATAGCTGATTGCGTGTAGCTTAATTCCACACCCGTTCTTTCAGACATCTAAAGCCCACATCTATCCTATCGCAGAGACCAGACCTTCATGTCGTGTGACGGTTTACATATCTCGATGGCCAGTTGAGGCAAACGGAACGGTCTGATGATCAAACCGACGGGATCTCCCAGGAAAGCCACTAAGTAGAGACTTGATGGACTGCAGCCTCATAATCCTCCACGTCGGGCGTTGGAGGAAGAGCGCAACGTTCTGTGGAAAAAGGCGCACTAGTTCTAATCCACTTTTACCTACAGTCTTTCAGAGTCTACGACTTTGGTTGAAATTCCCGATCGTTATTCTGAGCTTCCCGACAGTATCTTAATCTAACTAAAACCAATACTATCAGAAACAGTTAATTCCATACTGCATCCGCCGTCTCACAGTGTAGCAAAAGGTCATTCAATAAAGCGCGATCCTTATTGTCCAACTTGCTCGTCCCCACGCTGGACGCGTGCTCACGTTTATGAGGTAGAACTCCAGTCCTCAGTATAGTGGCGGTTTCCACTCACACTTCATGTGCAACTAGGCCTGGTTTGTGTGTGTAACTGAAGCCTTCTGTTGTCGTTTTTTGCCTCCCATTCCTCGTTGGTTCGTCCGATGTCGTTGCGCGATGGTTTGTCCAGTCGCCCGTGTTGTCCACAATCCACTCGTTGTGGGCTTTGAGACATATCTCTCCACCGTGATGATGTTTTCCATCGATTGCTGGAATACCCCTGTCTCTGAATCGGTCACCCATCACGGTAGTGTAGGCGGGGTCACTGCTGCGTACAGCAAAATGAAAAGCCTAAAGTGTGCTACTACCGACTAATCCTCCACTGTTTTATCCAATTTACTTATCAGACGACCATTCTGAGACACTCAGGACATGAGACGCTATCCGTTGGGACGCGGAATGTACACACGGTACTGGAGCGTTGGAACACCACAGAACGGCCAGAGCGGCGAACCGCACTCATTGGTGTGGAATTGAGCCGGTACGGAATCGACGTACCAGCCTTGAATGAGACAAGACTTGCAGATCTAAGTAAGCTCCAAGATACAGGTGCAGGGCACACCTTCTACTGGATAGATTACCCAGAACGGTGCTCGGGAGCATGTTGTCTGTTTTACAGTCGCTGATCGCATCAATTCGCTGATAATAAGCGAAACGCACGGCGTCAGCCATCGAATCCTGCCGATGCGCATGCGACAAGGTCGAATTAAGTGTGTCACATCGGTTAGTGCTTATGATCCAACTACGCGTCACACTGATTACACAGAGCATCAATTCTATAATCAGCTATCGGCTACAATCAGTTCGACACCGGTGAGTGACCGACTGTTTGTTACGGGCGATTTGAACGCTCGAGTCGGGCGCGACTCGGTAGCCTGGCCAAGAGTCCCCGGACCCAACAGCATTGGTTCAGTCAACAAGAACGGTGATCGCCTGCGCAACCTGTGTGCTGCTCACGAGCTGGCTATCACAAACACCCCACTCCAGCTGAATGCGAGCGACATCATAACGGGGAATTAACAACGAAACGGTCATCATCGTTCGCTTGATTACGTGATTATGCGGCAGTGCGACATTCGTGATGAACGTATCACGCGAGTGGTGCGTGGTGCTGAATGTCGCGACTATCATAGGCTGGTCAGGACCAAATTGTTTATTCACGTATGCAGGCCTATCTATTGCATATCAATCCGGACAACAGCAGAAATTTGATGTCAAACGATTGGAAGATGCCGAGACGAGCGCTGCTTTCCAGCGTGCAGTTGCCGCTTGTCTGCAAGACGCTCCCGTCTCCACTAACGCCGAGGGTATGTGACCAAAACTGAGAGAACAGATCACGGTAACAGCCACCAAGACGATCGGTGTGGAGTGTAAGAAACGTCCGAATTGGTTCGACGACAACAGCGCGGCTATCTCCAGTTTGGTACGAGAGAATAATTCGGCGTTTACCGTCACCACAGTGGACCTGGACAATGAAGACAGGAGAGCGATGTTCAGGATTACTTGTCATCAACTGGCCGGACGTGTTCGCCGAATCGAAGAGGACTGGTGGGGACAGCAAGGTGGGTGGATACAGAGCTACGCCAATCGCCGACAACACAAACAGTTCCACGAGTCGCTTAAACCATTTGTCGGCCCATCCGTCCAGTCTGCCAAAGTACTGGCTGACGTGGACACCGGGTGTTCGTGCACCCCGCCAGAAGATATCATGAAAGTGTGGCGAAAACATTTTGGCAGACTACTAAACCGTCCTGCCGTCATTGATTGGGTGACCGTGAACAGCCTGCCGCAACAGGCTATCAACCCTTCACTTCCTCTCGCATCGGATTTACCAGAGGTGTAGAGTGATTGTACAACTGCGCAATGGAGAGACCGCAGGTGAGGATGGATTGTCGGGTGAAATACTGAGGAATGGCGGACCGGCGTTGGAACGCGCTTTGCTCCAGCCGGTTTATTCCACCTAGGAGCAAGAAGGAATGCCACGGGATTTTTAGGATGCCCCCACCGTACACTTGTTCAGAGGTAAGAGTAGCAACCAGTGCACCGACAGCTATCAGGGCATCAGTCTACTGAGCTGTGAAAGCAAGGTGCTTGCAAGAATCCTCCTGAGCCGACTGAATGTGGACGTTTTGAAGGCCAATGTTGCCAAAGATGAGTGTGGATTTCAGGTGAGTTGCAGTGCGGTCAACCTGGTGTTTACTGCTCAACAGGTTCGGGAAAAGTGCCGGGAACGTGAGCAGTTCCTGTATGCCCTCTTCGTGGACTTCACCATGACCCTTGGTTCCGTGAGTTGCGAGAAGTGGTGTACGGTGTTTGTTGTCTGGATGTTCAAGTAAGTTTGCCAATTTGACGAGAATGTTGCATGTGGATATGAAGGCGACAGTACGATCGTGTTGATCGACCTCTAGTGTTTTTGACACTGTCACTAGCATGGAACAGGCTAGTGTGCCAGCCCCAATCCTATTTGGTTCATTTTTGACTGCAATACTAACAGTTACTCTCCAAGACTCGGCGGAAGACGGCGTTGAGATAGATTGCCGGATGGATGGGCGCCCACTGAATATCCGACGTTTTGGTGCCCCAACCCGATCACCTACCTTAACGGTGCGTATGCTTCTGCTCACACACACTGAAGGCAAACTACGGTGACTGGCCACAGCTTTCGCGACCACAGCATCTACGTTTGGATTGGGTATCAACACAAGTAGGACATTTTCTTTCTCCGAGCGGAGGTGCTGCTCCTGTGCGTGCGCCTGGAACTCACATCAGTGGAGATGTTGTCGGCAGCTGCGCAGACTTCTGCTGTAATTTGTCTACAGACCTGTCCGCGGACTGCGAGTTACGACCTCGCGTGGCAGGTGGTGCGTCGCTAGTGCTACTTTGGGACATTTTGAAAGACGTGTCTGGGAGAACCGCGGTCTGAAGATGTTCATTCAGCTGTGTGTCTACCGCTTAATTGTGCTCTTTATACTGCTGTGCGGCAGTGAAACGTGAACAATGCATCAGCGGAACATGCGCTATCTGATCCATTTCCATTTGCAGTGTCTAAGACACATTGTGGGTATTAGGTGGTTGGATATCGTTCCGACCTCTAAGATACTGTGGTGAGCGGACAAGAACAGAATTGAAATCATGCTGGTGCTGAAACAGCTTCGTTGACAAGGTCACATCCGTTGGATCGGCGATGACCGTATTCCGAAACAGATGCTGTAGAAGCAAGTGAAATCGTGTAAGCGAAACCCCCATAATCAGATACTGAAATACCAGGATGTTACGCAGGTAAGTCGTTCGCATTGTAAGGCTGATGTTAGGTTTTGGGGAGAGCTGGCGTTGAACCGGACAGCCTGGAGGAATACGATTTGGGTGGGCGTCCGCAAGTCCAATGAACAGTTATTGTGCAGCCAAGAACAGAAGCGCGCGGTACGCAAAGGAACCATCGGCGCTATAGGTTGTGGTGACGTGACTATATAGCGTTGCGATGTGTGCGGCCGCGAATGCGCTGGCCGTTCGATATTAGTAGGCCACCAACGTACTCTTAGTACACCATCGGCCAAGAGACAACGAGTACGTTAGAGTCAAGTAGTTTACACCAGTCATATCCATTTTCTCTTGTTCACATCAACCAACGACCACCGTCGTTTGGCAACTCACCCGATCCTCTCTACAGAAACCTGGATATATGTGACCTTCCACCTTTCCTCTTCTTCAGCTCTCTTGGTGTAATGTATGATGAATTTCTTTTCTATTTTCTTCCATTCCAACCTTGAATGTTGTTTTTCCTCCGTGTGCTCTCTAGAGTGCACTGAAATGTACTTCTGTGGTGGACTACTACTTGCGTTATCGTTTCAATATTCTTCTTTCCAGCATAGATCTTACCATTGTAGTCTCGCTTTGTGTATTTCTCGAGAGATAGGGGTTTCCGTTTCGAGCTGGCCTATCCAGGAATGGTCGGATGGACTCAAAGGTCTCACTCACCCACCTCTTGGCCTTATTCCCTTGGGTTTGCACTGAATATGTGGTGTGTGGATGGGGCCGCAAGTGGTGCAACGCAAGCCACCTGTGGTGATGGCTAATCATAAGCACCCTTTGGCTCTGGTCACTGTGACAGGCTAGTCCGAAACGAATGCCGTCAAGTGTGTGTAAATTGCGCACATCATATGAGGTCAAGTACTACTGTACTCGGCATGTCTACGGCCTTATGGTGCTTGTTGTACAAGTTTTATGCGGATACACAATTCACACGATGTGTAACCACGGTACCGTTAGGGTGACGTACTTGTTCCAAGAACTGTACAGATGATATCGATTGTTTTGTTTGTAGGTGACGATTAATCGCAGTGTGTTGTAAACCTTGGGTTACTAAGCATAAGAATTAACTTGGGTGCAAAATTCGAGATGAACAGCGGGGCCATACCAGCTTGCGCCATGCTTAGACAAAATCTGATACAATCAAAGGGCTTTTTTTCACCAAGTCCAACATTCATCGTGTTCTAAAGATGTGACTGATGAATGTTTGTCCCGTTGTAAGACAGGATACCCTGGAAGCGACTGAAAGCCCATCGTGTAAAAGTAGGCTTTGTTTAAACGGACAACTGATGCCCGATTTCCTGTTTTGTTAGATCTTCAAACAATGCCAGAAGTAACGTGCTGAGGCGGAAGTCATAGGCGATAATGTTGTTGGGACAACAAAAATGGTGGACAGTCCATATGTACGCTGTGAAATTAACTTTCAACCACTTTACCGTTGGTGAACGCGATACCGTATCTGGTTGACGATGTTAAGTAACGATCGCAACTATAACTTCATACTTTTCAGTTGACCCCATAGATCATGAGCGAACAGCTTCTGGCATAACCCGTCATATTTCCGTCATGAATGATCACCTTGATAGCGACGACGAATACGAACCGTGGTTGCATCCACTGGTGTCTGGATTACCACTACACGTAAGAACAATACAGAAAACCGTGAGTGCTGAATGCCTACGATGCGGACGGTAGCGCGTTTCATCACTTCAGATTGAAGCAGCTCACAAACCTCGTCATCGATGAAGCCGAGGTGACTACTATGAATAAGGAAAAATCTACCTTCAACTGCATATTGATGGTCTCTCTCTAGGTTAAGTTTTGCGACAACAGTTGTGACCCATACTAGCAAAACTGAGGAACATTCATTTCTACGAATTCACTGTTGGATTGGTTTGCGGTAAGTCCAAGTCCATGAGAGTGTATCAATGACTAAATTCCGCAACCCACGGTCCACTAGAGGTGTTGTCCGTGAAACTGATGTCAACTCAAGTTTGCATATTTTTTATCGGCGTAATTAAGTTTTACAGTGAGCAGTGCACCAGCTCGTGACCTCAGAAAACAAGCAAAACAACAGGGTGGTTGTTATGCATGTGAGAAACAGACAGAAGAGGATGCTCACCTGAATCGATGAACGACGCTTCCGACGCCATCCAAACAGCAGGCTCGTCGTGGCGGGTACTTCAGAACATGTCGGCAACCAGAGCATGACATACGTATGCCACTTTTCTAAAAGCTGCCCGCCAGTATGTTTACGTTTCCTGCTGGATTATAAGCACATTGCTTTCTTACGATTGTCTTTATGACAGCCAGATCCTACTCAAAAGCACGCAAGAATACCCTCTGGTGTCTTAATTCGCATAAACGACCGTATCAGTGTATATCATTGTCACTTAACGTGCGACTTTCTAATGAGGTGTGGAAACAGTAAGGATTTTGTCCGCTGAGAAACTAACACGTGTAGACAGTTCATGCTGTACACCGGTCTAGTAGCTCTCCTTGGCAATTTGGGAGAAGCAGTACGAAATTTGTCACTTTTTGATAAGCATGCGCATACCATACAGCTTGAAGTGGGCCAGACTTCAAGTTTTCATCACCCTTGTTACTCGTGACGCTATACGCCAGTACACAGCTAATTGTGGAAAGTATGAAGTGGTATTTACTGTGCATTGTTTAACAAAACCATACCAAGACGCTGCCCAACGTGACTCACTTGACAGTCAACTGTCAGCACGACAGTTTTTAAATATATTTTGATCGTCTTTCAGAGTGTTATTAACAGACTGTAGTTAGGCATTGCTTGTCATGTGATTAGGTGACTAGTGTAAGACACCCAAGATACGGTTGGCCAT
>QNGE01008066.1:7908-19120 GCA_008508345.1 Paragonimus westermani
TTACTTAGCCCCTCTGCCGAAGACATGCAGACCATGCTGAACAAGGTGAGTGACCGGGCTGGTTTGTATGGAATGCGCTTCGCACCTTCAAAGTGCAAAGTGCTGCTTCAAGACTGAGGCATCTCCACCCCTACTCCCTTTATTGCAGGTAATTTGCTTGAGACTGTGGTCAGTTTCACATACTTGGGTAGCACTATCTCGTCAGCCTGTAACATTGCTAATGAGACATCAGCGAGGATAGCAAAGGCACGAGTTGCCTTTTCCAGTCTGCGTCGTCTGTGTCGTCGAAAAGACGTTCGGTTGTCGGTTGAAGAAAGGGTATACAAGGCATGTGTGCGTTCCATTTTGCTGTATGGTTCGGAAACGTGGCCTGTTTGCAAGCAAGATATCAACAGGCTTGCTGTGTTCGACCATCGTTGTCTCCGCCACTTGGCCCACATTAAGTGGACTGATCACGTGAGCAATGTGGCAGTTTGCCGGCGCGTATTCCGGAACACTCGGGATGCGCAATCAATTGGTCAACAAATTACGTTACACCGTTCGCGATGGTCGGGTCACGTGCTCCATATACCAGTTGAGCGTTGGCCGTACCGGGCATTACACACTGAGGCCACCAACAGTTGAGTAAAACCGCTTGGTGGTCAAGCAACCGCGTGGTCACGAAATATGAAGACCTTGACTGCTCCATTGAGTTAAGTGGGCAGGCAACGCCCGCCTCGATGGGGTCCTCATGACCACTTAAACCGCTGGTTAGATACGCTATCCGAGATGGTGGTGTGTTGCCGTCAATGGCGCACCTGTATCCATACCATTCCCAGTTCTTCCGCTTGGTCTTTTTTAATCTTTGTGGACCTTTTTGGTAACGTTTCCTTCTAGGATATTCCAAGTCACCGTTGAGGTGAGCGACGGATCGAGCCACAGTGTCTTTGGTCAGGCTCATGGCTGTCATAATGGTGATGATGACGCACGACTTACACAAACGAAAACCAGAATTGCGTCGACAGCACGCTGCGTTACAGTTTCAAGTTTCAAAGCTTTAATTTGTTATTATTTCCTGTCTAAATTAAAATATTTCACCCTGATTTCGCGTTTTAGGATTACTGTTAATGTCCGTTCGATTCTCCACATCGTGATATAAACCTCTTAAAAACTGCAACCTCCTACTTCCAACACCAATTTATTTATCTACTGAGAAGCAAATTTGTGGATTCCAAAACATCTGGGAAGCATTTTCCAAAACATTTCACAGCCACATAATGCAGCTCAGTTCGCGTACGATCGTTCAACGCATTTAAAACTCCTCAGTGTTTCCACGCACATTCTAACTCTGGCCGATTGTTCTGCCCGGTGCTTTGTGGCTTTCACTAATAGAGACAGTTCAGCCGAACCAGTGGCCAAGGCACTGGTCGAAAACTGGTTCGCAAATTTCTGCGTCCCTTTGACTATAACGACGGACCCTAGCAGTTAATTCCATTCTGGTGCGTTTCACAAATTAACCCAGGTCTTTGATTGCGTTTGCACACGCACACTAACACATCCTTCTTCAAATGGGTTAACGGAGTCCTCTTGTCGTCGAATGACAAGGTCATTTTCAGCCCAGTGCGACGAGATCAAGTGAACTAGTTCCATTGGTTTCATTCGGTATTCGCTGTACCGTTGAACAGTACATTGACAGCACTACTGAAGAACCAAGTCATGAAACTACTCTCCGTCATCCTATAAGATCTATGTATATTACAGCTGCCCCAACCCTGTCAGTTGGCTGTCGAGCAACCTCAGGAACACACTGCTGACTTTCGTTTCACACCGACACGCAGACGTCATTATCGGGATCAGAAGCCGTCGAATTTGGACTCCTGGTCATTCTTATAGGTGGACACCACTTCAATCAGGTTATAATAGCTCGAACGAGGTACTCCGTTGAAATGACAAATATATTGTGGTCGACAAGCACTGAAAACAAGATTCGATTTCTATAGACCACATCAAACTCACGTTTGTTGATCAAGACTGCCTCTCAACGCACAGCCCCAAAACTTCCAACGAACATCCATGCCTGAAGGTTCAGAGGGTAGCATTCTTGAGGATACTTCAGTGTCTTCCATCACGTCATGTACAGGCGGAATGGTGTGATTCCCTGGACACATGAGTGATCATGAACCTTAATTATTTTTATCGAGCGTTTATTTCTGTCGTCAGCCACAGGCATTGTGATCAGAAAGTTCTGCGGTTTTTTCATGTAATTGTTATTTCACACCATTTTAAATGGTCCATTGGTTCCAAGGAACTGTACTTAGGGTATCGTCCTGGTAAAGTACTCGTCGCACGTCCATTGAAAGCACATCCGGTTCTAACACAATCTTTGATTTGGTGAACTGTGTCGATTACTACCAGGTGTAGTGTACAGACAGTTTTATGCCTCGTGACAAGAGTGACTTTAACTGGGATGATACACCGCTTTTGCCGCCATCCAGTTGACTCTGAATGAGTAGAATTGTCCATTCTGTCAATGTAGTGGGTGTGACGAAAGACAGGTAAGAAAATTGGCTATTATGTGAACATCGTCTACTTGTCTTTTCCATTTTTTATTCACTACCGAAACTTCTTCAGTCATGCCGTTTCAGTTGCCGTTCCAGTGCACTGTCAGCTTGTGTTTTCATGGCAGTATTAACTTGAATTTGTCCGTTCGTCTGTACTTTGTAACTGTCACGGTAGGTCACGACAGCTGATCATTCTATTCTTAAACAGCTTTAAAAGCATGTGCCTCCAAAGACACAGTTATGCAGTAATCCAGACAATTATGATACCCAGGCTGTTGCCTTTCGAGAAATGAAACATGTGAGAGTAATTGTTTTTGTGCACTAACTTTATTGACCTTTGAACGTTACGTTTTCAAAATATCATTCAGTTTTCGGTAAATCGTTCAAAAGCACAGTTGAAAAACGGGAGTGCAATTAGTTGGCACAGATTTTTAAAGCAGATTCTTTGCCGCAATTCAGACTGCTCAATTCAGAATTTCATAATCGGTGGATAGATATCTGCATTTATTTATTCGTGCACACATCCAAATTTATTATCAGTTCATTACTCACAACTTAGATTTATGTTGTGAGGACCGTAGTGAAACCCATAGAATATTTGTGTTCGCTAGCCGTCAAAAGTCTGCATTACCCCACAATGAACCATCCACAATATGCTACGGGAACTATAGTTCCCATACCCTGCAGGGTGCTATAGCATGCTATAGCATGCCAACACAAATAAGTATGGATTACACAAAAACCTAATGTGCTCCACACTGACCAAACCAACAAGGCCTCAGGGATTAATCACTTTTCCGCGCACGACCCTAAACTACCGTAAATGTGTTGTGTTTAGACAACCCCATTGATCCATCTTGTCTAAACTCAAACAGCCGTAAAATATCCCTAAAAAGACAGAACTTCTCCTGAAGCGCCGTACGTGTACGTACGTAGTACAAGTATCTGCTGCGTAGCACATGACCATGATATTTAGGGCCCTCAAGAATGGTGAGTTTTGGCGCGGTTTTTACGCAAATCAATATTTGTGGACCATCTTAAACAGTGCTGCCTGCAAATTTTTCTCACTCAGCATCATCGGAGAGCGCTGCTGCATCTTCACAGACCCTTCTCAGGATCTACCCTTTTTCCCTCGTGAATGAAACAGCAATGATTATCACTGTGACTGTTTTATTTCTGCCTGCTTCCGTGTAACTGTTACTATTTGAAACGACATACATGCGTAAGTCGTGAGTTCTCCGTGTGAATGAAAAATTACTTGGCAATCGGAGTTATTGCTAGGATGGAGAGGCACTTGTCTACGTTCACACCTATATATCAGCACTATAGTGCCGACAGTAACTGTCGTTTCTCTCAGCACTTAATAAACAGACGCGAACCCCGGTCTTCATGAAGACCGTGGGTTGTATATTGTAAAATTGTTTCCCCCCCACCGGATCCACACTAAGCCCACACACTTGTGCTACTAGCAGCTATCTCCTGCGTAACGCTTTTCACAGTGCTTACAGGTTTTTACTAATATCGGTAGTACACAAGTGCAGACTGGTGGAGTGCTGGTAGAGACGTAATAAGAATTAGAAAACAGAGCCCTAAGCTGGTTCAAGACATTGTGCGGACCAGAGAGACACTTTGGAGAGTAACCACTGATCTTTACTTATTATTAACATTACTAACTTTATTCTTTCCTTCCACTAAGTAACAAATCACTTTGTTAGTAAATTTCTCATTTACCTCATGGAAGTAATTATCAAATAAACCAAGGTTGAAATGAGGGAGGCCACTAAGTAATACGGTGATATGTCCACAAAACAACTTTGTTTAATTGTATCCAGCTATATATTATTGGATCCGTTATATGCGCAACACAGTTGTCTTATGGCCTACACCGTTTAGCATTGGCCTACATCATCCCAGAGACAATTATGGCCACGTGTCACTGCAAACTTTGAATATCTCAATACACCCAGTTACTGACCGATAAATGTCAAAATACTCCGGGTTCTTTCTTAATCTGTGCCATTTAATACGAAATGTCTCTAGTGGTGCATTATCACAGAAACTGATGGTTAGCTATAAGGTGAGTACGGAAGCGTTAAGGTTCACTGACTAGGACACACCCTGGGACATCTCAGGGCACAGCACCGGTCAAATACGCCAGCAAATATGTAAGGGTAAATCTTCAGGTAATGACACAACCAACCTGAATTCTTTCCCGACTGCCGGTGGCCGCGGTTAGTCGGTTAATTTTCCAACATTTTTACTGGTTTGTTTGTTAAATGCGGCTGTGCGGAAAACAAAATAAAGATAAATTAAAGGCACGACAACAAAGTAGCTGATGTTTCCTCGCTCATGTGTTATTTTTATGTCTTCACTTATGCTCTGACAGCAAACATCTATATATTCCACATAAGCCTTTTCCTTCACCGTTCAACTTCACCGACCAGAAAGTAGTGAGAGCCGTGTGATGTTAGCACAGTGTTTCGTGTTTCGTCTCTAGTTTAGGTTCATTTGATATATAGCTCACTAAAATTAACGAACAGTTGGTACGATGGGTTTTATTTTCTGTGGAAGAGGAATATCATGTTAGCTTTGTTAGTAACTGAGGACGGCGGTTTAAGCCTTGAAAATTCTTCTAACTAACACGGTCTCCTCAGTGACCGCGCATCGGACCCGCACAATTTTTGCATTAACTTATGTGGACCGTGCGTGAGGTTCGTATGTGTATAATTCGCCGGTTGTGCTTCAGTATACTTAGGTAAAATATTGTAAATCTTCTTTTAATCTTCTTGATTTTGTATACTATCTCATGTAGTTGATGCAAGTGATCATTCTGAACACTAAAACAAGCACGAATGTTTACGGAACGTGTTTAACTTATATGGTTGGAAAGCGAACAAACTGAGTGTTCAGTGCTTTAGTTATTGTAGTACTTTCTTTGATTTAGTCTCTTAACCACAGACTACTGCTTCCATTGTGTTGTTTTTGATTTTGAGTAAAAAGAAAACTCATAAAAAACAAAATTTATATCTGCCTTTATAAATAACATGAACGAGTTTGTTAGAAAAGTTATCTTATCTTAATTATGAGGTATTTATCTCAATGTTTTATTTTTGCAGTTCATTTTTATGTTATATTTGAGGGTTTAAATCTGATCCATATCTTTATATACACTTGGACGTCAGCATACAATAACCTAGACCCTATCCATACGTAATTAATCATACTGTTGTGATTTAAGTAAATATTTCAATCATTATGTCCACGTGATCATGCCTGACACCAAACGCTGAACCCGTAATGTAAGGAAAATTGTTGATAATTTCTATCGTTCTGCATTACAATTTGATAAGTTACGAGAGCTCTTACTAAGAACAACGGCTGTAAATGTGGTAGAGAGTCAACGCTATCTAGATACACTTTCAACATTTCTGTCATCTTGACACATCCATAGACCATAGGTTGTGAATTTTTCATTTTGCTTTGTATCACGTTTACAGTTTATACACTTGTGTTGGTTACATCAAATACTGTGGTATTTTTTAGTGAATAGAACTAAACACGAGACCAGTACCTCGTATATTCGAATTGAGCAGAACCTGCTTGTAATAAAATTACGCGCCGCATCAAAAAGTGTACCACCTAAAATTCAACAGCTAATGTGAACGTATATGTTCAGTAACATTCATCACATCCGCCACACGTCGAATGGGACTGCCGGTTCTTGTAATTTTTTCTAGGTTTTATTTGCAGCCTTGAACACCGTTAAACGGAGCTCGTAATTTCCTGGTCCGAATTCGAATCTCGATTGGACTCATCGTTATCTGAATTCACATTAGATTTTGAGACGAACTGACTTGTATTCTGAAAACGTATCTGATTCACGTGTCGATTATGTACAGATGAATCATCTACATCTAGAATTCGGTAGGAGCATTTGCCGAGATTCTTTAGAAGTGAACCAGATTATGGTCTCATGTTATTACCGTGATAAGAGGCGAATTCAGAAGATTGAATACATACTAAGTTTGACCTCAAAGATTCTCATTCAAAAAGTTTGGTGGGACTTTCATGTGCAGTTGAATGACAGGCATTGCGATAATGTAGCAAGAAGGTATCAAAACTTTTTCAAGGTCTCTGAATGCAATACACAGGGGGGANAGGTCTATAAATGCAATACACAGGGGGGATGCTATAGCACTTCTAAGTGTTTCAACAAAGTTTTCAGCCTGACCATTAGAGCAGGATTGTTGAGCAGGAGTAAACAGATGCTTGCATTTAGTGTCGTTGAGTCAAGTAGTTGGAAGGTTGGCGGGTTGTCAGCCACTAACACAAGAGGGATACCTTCCGTGCTGAATATTCTTCTAAGTGCGTACATGGTGAATTTTGCAGTGGGCGTTGTTGTGAATGTCACTTTCGGCCACTTCTAATAGGAATTTATCAATATTAATGCATCTAACCAAAGGCTGCTCTCTCACATGAGCCATTAGTTGAACCCTACATATGCAGGACCATGTGCTTGTCAAGGAGGGTTGCTTTGCGTAGCCCGTGGCCATCACCACAAGGGCGTTGGTCACCCGACGATTAGGCTCATGGAAGGAGGCATTAATTTGAGTGCAATTATTTGCTTGAACTCCACCTTACCGGTTACACGTAGTTCAACGAGCAAACAGATTGTGAGAACTCAATGAGTAAATTTACAGGTTGCCAGGAGCTGCCAGCTTAGCACATATGAATGTTATGGCAGCAGCTGTTGTAGGCATGCTTTGTAAGTTTGGCCTGGTTCAGAAAGCGATTAACATGGGACGTCTAGTATTGACCAGAAGATAATAACGCGGGGCAAAATTGATGTCAACTGTTGTAAAACCTACCTCGTATTGTTCACTGGAGGCCTAAACTGAGGTTTAACATGCACCGACAGTAAGTATTCATAGGTGCGCCGTTAGAGCTGTAGGTTTCAATGGGCTAGAAATTTTTTAAGACTGGAAGGCATCAATCTGCGTCTTGGCATCAATCAGGAAAGTCATCTCAGTTCCCACATTCCGCATGAAAATGTTCTGACAAGGAGAGCCAACAACGAGAACACTAATTGCCGGTAAACATCAACTAAGTCATGCAACAGCTAGCCGTGCAACATCCTGTTGTTGAATAATAATACCTGCAAATAAACAACCCAAAGAGTTTAGTAATTTTCCAAATTCGGAAGGCCCGTTAGTGCGGTCACATTGACGGAAGGACAGTCATTGAGCTTGGAATGAATTTCACGCAAGCTAACAAGAAAACCCAATTGAAGTACATATAAGTGGTCAAATGTTGATCGCATACCTGAGCAAAGAAAACAACTGTTCACGCGTACGTGAAGAAAAATTGATCTACGGACAGACGGATGGAATCACCGAAATGCAAGTAGAAAACTGTAGCGGAGATTACAGGTTCATTGTTTGTTGGAACAGTCCAGCAAAGAAACCCGCGGTTTACTTCTCACTTTCGTAATAAATGAGACGAAGAAAACAATGATTGAGCATGCTGACTGTTTTTATAATGAACTCTGGAAAACAGGGCGTACGGAAAAACTTTCCAAACTAATGCAAAAAAGAGCAAGTTAAGTTTTCAGCCCTGGAATAAAAATTACAGATTGACCGGTCGAATGAAACAAACCTACGTAGGAATGAAAAACCGTCGAGAGCGTGCAGTGAATTACGATTATCAAAAGTAATATTTATTACGGTAGCTACAATTCTGATGCGAAAAGTTTATGTTACACTTTTCTACAAATTTGAAGAATTCTATTCCATTTCACTATCTGTCGAGTTTTACTATCCATAATGCACTATTCTCATGTTCAGTTTGTTTAATTCAGCGTGCATTGGATTGCAATTATGTTCACAATCGCCTCTGTTAACAAACCTAGTATCAAACAGCTACAGTTTTCTGGTCGTTTCTCTCATCACCGTGGCATCAGACTACCTGGTTGTAGGGACATACGCTAGATATTCACCAACGTAACGGAGATCCTGTTGATCTCAACAAATTGTAGATGGTATCTATTAACTCCATCTACACAAAAACAATTTTCCAAAGACTTTGTCATGCTGTATTGTCAGACCAGAAATTTACCATTACGAGAAATTCTAAGTAAAACTTTGAATGCACAACGAATTGTACAAGATTTGCTTTTTTCTTGGTGTGTCAGTCACATGGATATTCCGTTGAAATGTCTATTCAATGAACCACAAGAACCCTGGTTTAAAATGGAGAGAGCGATGTAAATTCGAAGCAAGCTTACGGAGAAGCGTAGAAAAGTGTGCACTTTTTATAAAGCGCTAGTTGTAATGCGAGTTTTTAAAACTCGCTAATAAAATGAACTCACTTGAATAAGTCCAGTTTTACGCGTAGTAGTGTTCTTTTGTTCGGGTTACTACATTTGAATACCGTTCTTATTGTCGCGGAACTGTGGGTGGGAACAGTCCTTTCTTTACACTCTTTGAAGACTGGGACCCTCTTCGTCTCGTGCATCATTTGAATCAACCTGCAGCTATCTCCAAAGCTCTTGTGGTACTTGCGGCGTGGCGAATAACAATCCTCCAAAGTTTCCTTTCTGCAAGCTTTATTTTTACATACCCACCTGTTCTTACCAATGTCTGTCCTCAATATGGGCATAACATTCTAAGGACTAGTCACATGCTTGGCATAAAGACATTTCTAGAGCACTGGTTACCTTGTAAACTATGGAGGGGTATGCTCATTACAAACAGAAATGTTAAAGTCACTGTTTCGCTGTCTGGAAAGAACTCTAAACTCTCGATCAAAATACAGTAGTTCTTGAGAATAAAACTGAGGTACCACATTAGAACGCACAATTTAACCACTTCTAAAGAGGTTACTCACAAAAGTCTCACTTGACTTGTAAACATGTTTATTTTACGTCTGTATACTTCATGATCTCTGTTCTATTTCATAGTTCACTTGTAGTTATACTTTCGTTGCAACCAGTAGAGAATGTGGCATATCTACAGTAAAAGTAGGCCAGAAATGATTGCAACATTCGCATTCAGACATGGTTTTAGTCAAACCACCTTAAAAAGAGCCGTAGGGTTGCTGAAGCCACAAACTGTTGTACATACTCATCACACTCGGAATTTGAAATTCGGTCCGCCTTCAAATGACGTAAGGTTATTGAGTATTTTCACTAGGACCTCACTTTAAGCATTGTCAAACCGGCGCATTCAAATTTCTCCTTACGTGACAAGAACAAAACTTGACATTGGTGCTTCTTTTCGGAACACACTTGCTGGATTACTTATACAGGTGGTAGTTGCCATATATTCACACCCACTTTCGGGTCTTCTGTTTATGGGTCAAGCATTCTCCAGTATGTCCCAGGAACATCACAATTACTAGTCTACAGTAGTAAAAAAAGTTCAGTCGCAGTAAATAGCAGATCGGTTGCAGACAACTGAGCAGCAGCAAAATTTGTAATGACTCAACAATGTTCAGAAAGAACGTAATGCCAGTAGGACCATTTGTAATCAAAGTCTCAAACATTTCATCTGCCGTTTTGTAATTTCTGAAAGAAAGCGCAGCTGTTCATCACAACCACCAGATGTAACACTAAAGATCCGTGGTCGCCGTATAGACCACAGTTAAAGCGTTCAATTAAATCTGCGTAATCGTTCAGTCCCCACCACACTAAATTGATCGGGTAGTACAAAAGAAGTGACACCCAGGAATTACCATCTCACTGTCTGCACTTTAGATACTGAGGCATGTATTTAAATGTTCTTTACGTCAGCAATAATGACCTAAATCAGTCTTCTAAACCTTCCTGCTTGTTAAATAGGTTTTAGATTTGGGTAAGTAATGACTGCACCGACGGAATACTGGCGGTCGCTCCATCATAGTAATCATACATCTGGGTCTAAACCAAGGCTACTTATCCCAAGAAAACAGGAACGAACAGGTTTTGTTCAACAATAACGTTTGGCAGGTGTGTCTTTCTTAGAACAATAACGGTTGCTGTCTGTCTTCGGGAACGTAGCACGCATATAATCTGTTCTCACAATCGATGCAAGTGGGGAGGTACCTTCCGTTTACTATAATATCACCAGTGATTTAAGTCAACTCTCGAGGTTCTTCAGTCATCTCTTCGTCTGGGTCAGTTGAGCATGTATTCTATTCCTCCCCACCTTCACCGAACAAGTTTTTATTGACGCTGGCAGCTCTGAAATCTCACGATTCAATACCAGCTGCTCGCGGTAGTTCTGTGCAAAGACAATTAACATGACTAAGCAGTTCCCTGCTCGGAATTCATTTGGAAACTCCTATATAGGGCTTCAGCTAATACTACCAGTGTGCAGTTAGTGTGTTTAGGCTCACAGTTGCACTCCGATGTATTATCTAACCAAGCTGCTTTTCCACAACGTGTGATCGAATATTTAGTTGGAAATGTTCCAGGATATTCCGACAGGCCAATGTGAGTAGGCAACAAATATACTCGAATAAGTTGAAACCCGTTCACAATTGCCTTTTCTATAAAATATGCTTGTGTCAACCTGTTTGGTCCTGTGTATCAGCTAGCATCTTGTTGATAATCCGTTTTGTTCAAAAGGAACGCCAGTCGTAGTAATCGTAGCTACAGTTCAAAGATATGGTTAGATTCACGTATATATATATAT
>QNGE01008067.1:0-10655 GCA_008508345.1 Paragonimus westermani
TCCACGTGCACATAAACGTCGAGGACATAAAGTGATTACGGTGAATCTAGGCCAACGAGACACGATAGACAAACTAAGACGGTCACATTCTAGCAAAATCTGAGGCTAATGTGATTCTTGGTCGAGATCCTTGTGACATGGGCAACACGTTCAAAATACTGTTGAGATTCAGATATGGAAGATCGGGTTTTTGTTTGAAATCGAACATGACATGGCACACTGAATGGAGACAGTCTTTAGGACGCTGCCGATGGGCTGAAACTGGTTGCTGTGCTTGAACTGTAACCGCCGCTCGAAAGAACAGATTGCAAGGTACCTGGACGACACCACTCACTAGCACATCGGAAAACTTGGCTCCAGGGCGAAGGAATGTACCGCCTGCTAAGTATGAGGGCAATGTGCACCATGCAGTAACGTCACCGCGTTTGTTCGAAATTTCTTTCGGAGTAATGCTTGCAGAAGAGGAATGGCATCTGTCCATAACTACAACTGCTGCCATCTTGGTACACGATCAGACAGCACGCTGTTTGAAAAAACATTGAAGAACATGGTATCAAAGACTAACCCAGCTGGACCGTCTCGAAAACAATAGGTGTTGGTGCGAGAATGGAAGTTGTCGCTTTGCTGCTTGCTATAGGCGACACAAATCCAGCGAGGAGTTTTACAAGTACCTGTCTGAGCTACCCATTCATGTGTCCTCGCGCGAGCAACTTCAGGAATGGCCACATCAGTGTGACGATTTGTTGGCAACCATCTAGGGGCCACTGTATCAGCGTAAACAGAATTCAGTGCATCGAAGTTTCCACGGGACGTGGATCAGAGGTTTGATAACCGCGAAGACCCGTGCGTCGTATGTAGTCCTTCAAATTGGATGTTGCCATCAGCAACACAAACTGAAAGCCACATGAACAAGCAGAAAGTGTCCGTGGTTGAATCGTCCGTAATTGAGTGAATACCACTACTAACAGAAAGTATATTTGTCACCGAATGAAGCGAAATCTAAACTCTAGCGGCGTGGCCGTCATTACTCCGATATTCCCTAGGAAGCACGGAAATTATAACCGTAACAACAGGTGAAAATGATCCTCGCGCAAATAAGTTTCATTCCATCCAAACTTTCTATGGAATTCCCCGCTGTGGGAATTTGCATGAGTCNTCGACCATGTAATCCATGTGCACACTCACAATCACTGACTGTTTCACGTACTGTCAATCCTTATCCTGTTCACTGCGTGTTGTACTATCTACTCACATCTTCTGACGACTCAACCATGTGACTGACCAGTTCATTGAAATGAATGATCACCGACTCTTGAGGCGTCTTTCGGGGAGTGTGCATTTTCCTTCTGTCAGTCCATTAAGGTATGTTGTCGAAAAGCGGAAAGCGTAGTACCTGCACAGCGTTTTTGCGTATTTGTGGGAACATTTTGTTTTGACCAGAATGCACCTTTGACGCGAGAGTGTCCACATTGAGAATGAGTATAGAATGAGCAATTCGGAAGTGAATCTCCCACTACTTACCTCCGAGTAGTCCGAGTTATCTACACACTTCATTTCTATGAGTTGATCCAATAACTCTGGTAGATTCTCAGATTAGTCATGTGAACAGACATCATGGTATATTCGAGAAATTTACAATAACTACCGTTGAGTCTTAAACGGAAGAATGAACTTCCCTGTCCTTCCCGAATTTCATAATCACCGACCCGTCCGGTCGGTGAGACTGCGATATATCGAATCCTATTGAAAAAGAGGCAGAACATCTGACACCAGCAAAGGTGATGTACTAACATGAATAGAAATCCATTCCTACCCTAATCAGAGAGCGAAGTTTTCCATTGCAATTCACGTCGATTTTCCTATGCCATGAACGTGGTTTCCTCAACAGTAGACGTCTTCCCAACGTCCATTTCAACCAGCTGGATAAGGTCTGCAAAACACCGACTAAATTTCAGAAAAGGGCATACTAGTGTTAGATTCGTGTTGTCAGTGATAAGGATTGTTGAAATGTTGACGTGATGGAGAGGTTTTGTCTTGCTGGTACCTGCTGACCATACCCCAATCGACGTTTCCATGACGTTTCACTACCGTGCACACGACGATGGTGAAGGGAGTAGATCAACTTCGAAATCTGGATCACGAGAACAAATGAAAACGCTGACAGCCAGATCCGGGATACGCAGTGTTTCTGGTTACGACCAGATCTGTGTATTTACACAAAATACTTTTCTGTGTTCATTGACCCAAACAGTCTTGTGGCCACAGGAGCACACGAAGATGTATTTTAATTTCACATCACACCAACGTCCAGAGTTGTCAGAATTCTCACGGCGCATTCATGCTGTTCACGTTGGGTTAGCCTTAATCCTGAATGCTCCATGCGATAGTGTTGATCGAGTAAGGGAATTCGGAAATAAACGTGCACGGGTGTAACTAACCGTCCTGACCGATCCATCCATCGCCTGAGGAGCAACTCGTATAGTGCAATCTGCGTGCTGGCGGTTGGTGTTACGAGTTCCAATCGACAGAAGTCCAGCGTATCCATCAACGTCTCCCCAAAACCCATGATTTGCCCGGTGGTCGTTTGGTGGTACTAATGGGTTGAAGTCGATTGACGTGACGTATTCAAACATTTCCCCCACATGAACTCCAAGAATGACATTCCCAACTTCCTCTGAAGTCGGCAAAGTTAGCTACAGACACTCGACCGTGGTCTGTCGAATAGGTAAAGTGCACGGGGTGCATCAGACCTCTAATGTCTGTTGGCTTAAAGTGAGTGTGTGTTGATTATAGCAGTCTAGTAAATCGTTTACATCGCTCAAGTTATACGCTGCACTTCAATGTATGGAACTTTATTCATTCAGGTAATCATGTTATTTCAAAACCACGAGGCACTTTTCAATCACCTTTGTTTGCATTCCGGACCATTAATGAGTCGGTCATAAACTGAAGAGAGAAATGGGTGAAGGCTAGTATTCTGCTATGATTTCGGACTGAGATGGTTTGGTCAATCTCCAAGCTTCGGTGGTCGGATCAGTGCTGTCGAATTAACTGTTCTCCATTGTTGTATTCCTGAATCTTGGGACAGCGACAGTCAGACGGATAGAGATTAGTAGCAACCAGTTTTCCGTCCACTAACGGCATCGGCTGTAGATCGCACATCAGTTGTTTGCGGATTTCTTGTTCACCGAGAGTACAGCAGGAAAGTTTTCTACAGTTCCTTCTCCTTAGCTTTTGGAGGGCATATTTGAAAGTACCCATAAGGTGCTACGCCTTGCCTTTGGATTGAGGGCTGTAAGGCTGTGATCGTCAACTATTCAAATTCACACCGAGCTACGCGTAATCTAACGATCTAATGGATACCTATCTCAATACCCAACGCCACAGAAGATGCTTTACATTGGAAACGGTTAATGATAAAGCGCTCGTAATAGCTGGATTTGATACGGCAATGATTGAATTCATTGGTTGAGTCACAGCAAGACAACTGTTTGCGCATCCAGACATGATAGGAACTATAGGTCATTGGAAAAATATGGTAGGAAAACGTTCAGAAATATGCAGGGTTCAGACCGGATAAGAGTAGAGAAGACGGTAGCGGTAGCTGATGTAAGAATAAATATGAATAATACAGATTATTTGAGAAAAATGGTGAAACGTTCCGGCGAAGATGTGGCCGACTCGGTCAAGTTGTCCGGCTGTAGGTCAGGCGTCAGCCTATCTCTTTCCATTTCACTGACCAACGAACAATTAGAAAGTTCTGTTAATGGAGCAATTATGGGACCTGCGTTATCGTTAAGTAATGGTTATGAATAACCTAAGAATGATATTTTCCACTGCAATGTACATATCTGACTCGAGGATGGGTAATTGTCATTTGAGTTTGAATTTTGTTCATCCAGACTAGTTCGATAGCAGTGAGTCATCTGATTGTCACGTACTTCTTGTGTGGGTGATTTTCACGTTTGTTCTTGTGGTGTTTTACGAATAAGTTCAGTTAATGACATGTCATATCACTTTGAATGTAGGTGTAGTATAACGTAACAGCGGTATGCTAAAGCCCGATCTGGAAACTGTAATTTTCACTCAGGATGTTATGGCTCTTAGGCACTAGTTTATCTTTGATTTGTTGAACTTCACACTCCCTGAAGCCTACCGGTTAATACTCTCTCGATGTACCATGAGTTCCGCGCAAAGGTTATACTCTCATATCACTGTCTGTCTGCAATTGCACTGGCAACTTTTAAGACTTGGCATCAGCACTGTTGGTGCCTTCTATAGTACTATGCTTGCCACCTTGAAGAATGAATGTGTCGCATTAGCATGTTTTAACTTGAAAGCAACGAAGAGGACCAGTCAGTGAGGGATGTTTTCAATCCCAACCGTTGAAGTGATGAGCGATGTGCATGGTTCACAAAAGTTCTGTGAGCAATGCCATTCAATTTTTATAGCGAATACTGTGGTAACAGCCTCATCTATTCCGGATGCAATGATATTGTTTCCTCTTCGAGCGAAGTTCCTCACGGTCGCTGATCTCAGGCTGCTCATCACATTATTGAGACCGCTCATTCCTGACTTGCCTTTAGACTCGAGAACTGTACGCAACACTCCAAGGACGTGCTCAAAGACGACGTCCCTCAAGGGCTCGCACGTCCACACTGGGTTCCACAATTGCCTGCAAAACGTACATTAGAAGCGCAAGCCTTCAGACGGTGATTGCTCAGCTTTGCAAGTTCTTATTAGTAGGCTGCCTTTTTGATCACCCAGGCATCGAAACGTGGCCTGAACTTGGTTGCATTATTCGGCCGTTTTGTTAGTCGTGATTGTCTCCTATTGTAATGGTGGTCGTCCGGATCCTCTTAACGTATAGGTCGGAGAGTTTGTCACAGAGACCAAACGCAGTCTGACGAATAAGGACCACTTAGAAGCACCTGGACTAGTAGAGTTTGGGACGTTCCATTCCGTTATCTGTGACACACCTGCTCGTTGCTTCATACGTAAAGTCGAAGGTCACAGCGGCTACCACGGCTGCGGGAAATGTACTCAGAGAGGGATGTGCTATGGAAATAGAAGAATGACCCTCTCGTTATTTATGACAGAACTAATGACGGATTCCAGTTTTGAAGACAACTTGACGACAAGCATCACGCCGGTTTGACTCGTTCAACTGAACCGTTCATTGACGTAGTATCACAATTCTTCCCTGATCCCATATACCTAGCATTCCACTATGTTGTTAAATGCTTGGTTTGGATATGACGTTCATCCGATACTGTTCCTTTCCTGGTGAAAGATTCGAACGTCGATGCTCGGTAGCTAATCGCAAAGTGATGAGAACTTATAGATTCACCAATATCATTCAATTATAATAGCAGTCCCGAACTGAAAGTCACAAAGAGAAGACAAGAAAGTGGGACCAAAGGATATGACGTATTGTTGATTTATGACAATATGCATTTGATTTTCGTTGAAGTCAACCTACCACATATGAGTTACGCTATTTTTGCATGATATTTCTTCTGCTATACAGGTTCACCTAGTAGATTTGGATATTCAGAAGGAATTGTGTCCGAGTGAAGCCCGATGTTTCCAAAAACTACTGACACCACTGTGTTCACAACATCTCTCAAGTGAGCATGCACCCAGGATTTTTGACGTAGTGAAGCTCTGTCTGTCATAAGTCTTGTTGATTCATGTTATGATTCCACATGCTGACGAGTCTTATGTGAGGAGATGTGTTTTCATGAGAGACCAGTGCTACACTTCTCGTGTACTTTTTCGTTGCTTGTCCATTTCCTGAAGTCTTGTCTTCCCTTTCTCTGGCCACTGTTTCTCAGGCTGTTCTATGTTCAGTTCGCATTTCGCGTGCATTCCGAGATATTTCAATCAGAATGTTGGATTTAGAAATGTCTTCAATTTATACAGGATTGATTGCTGCACGCTGGTACTGTACAAATTGCACCATATTGTTGTACAATCTGAAAATGTGCGTATGCTTTTTCATCGCACACTTGTCGTTTTACTGTAGATTTCCACGTGTTCAGAGGTCGCGTGAATAAATATTGTATGATAATATGTCCGCCTTAGGGTTGATTCAGAGAGTTGTTTGAAGCGCCCCTTGGTTATTCCTATACCGGTCCATGTAAGATCATTTGAAGGCGTTCGAAGTAGACGGTTCATGATAACAATGATCCTGTCCGGTTGGCTCTCCAGATTTTGCCGAGCAAGATCGCTCGCAAAGAAACGTCGATTGCGAGAGAAGTCATTGAAATGTACGGACTAATGTCAACAGTCCGTAAGCTTTCTAATATATAACATTCGATATGCTTTGGCAGCTATAAGAAAGCTACCGCCAGCGTGACTGGCCGACTTGAATGCTACTCTGACCAACTCGGACTTAACTCTGGCCTACTCCAAAACGACTGTGGATCTTGATGCACGCCTACTGGGATCCGACCAATTGCCAGCTTTTGCAACAGTCGGCGTGTTTCGTGGGGTCGGACCACCTTTCAACAATATTCAAACAAAGCACAGTAACCTCCAACGTATCCCAACAAGATTAACGTCAACATCACTTTGATGGCAGACTTCAACAAACGTTGAGGAGGTAAGCTGTGTTCCCTTGTCGATCATCGAAATCCGCCGAATGTTTCCCAACTTTGCACGATAACTGGTCCTGTGCTAGTAGTTACCATCAAGCAAACATCTGGTCACTTGAGGTAGATGCCGATAGCAATTGGGAAGTTTTGGTCACATAGAGGTCCAGCAAAATCCAAGAACACTCCTGAACAAAATGCCTGGTGGATAGACCAAGGGTGGAATAGTAGCTCTAGTGGTGCTTTGGATGCGGAAAATTTAACTGTGACAGAATCTAACCTGTCGCCGTAATTGGTCGTCCTTCCTGTCCAGTGGACATGCCTGCGAGTTATTGTCTCCATTTGGTTGATGCCTGGATGACCGACATGGAACTGATAAATCACCCTGGGTTGTCCTTCTAGTTAGGTGACAACAGGTTCTCCTAACTGTATAGAACTGCTCAAGAGTGGAAGAGTGGAACTTTCCCGGACGAATTTGACCGAGTCGCCTTTCAGCGAACAAACCCATCAACGGTATCTGTCGCTCTCGAATTGTAGAGCCTCATATCGCACGTCTCGGTCTTCCGAAGACGGTTACAACTGGTCTTGGTACACAACCTGAAGCAGCGTTGTTTTCACAACTAATCAAGCTGGTAGGCCTGCACCCAGTACGCACCACATCATATCTCCCAAAAGCGGATTTTCTCTTAAAACGTTCTCTCCGTTTGTTCAAAGCTTCATAACATGTTCACGAGCGAACGGATTGCACGAAAGATTTGTCGTTGTTCTACTTGGTATTCACAACCGCATCCAGGATGATAGTACAACCTTAGCCTCACCAGTCCACGGCGGTGTACTTAGCAATCCATCTAACTTCTTCCAACCGACAAGCAGAGCTGTTGTCAACGCTCAGGACTAAGCCAACTGACTAACGAATCGCATGCCTTCGCTACAAGCGAGTGCTACACGCATTACACAGCACCTGTGACTTCGTGTCTCTGCGATCAGAATCTGTAAGGGAAACCGCTGCAGCAACCGTATACAGGATCTTTTCGGGTCACATAGCCGCCTGTAAAATGTTGTCAGATCGAGAGTTTTGGTCAACATCTCGTGGTTCCGAACGACCGCCTCAAGCCCATCTTCACCGACTCACCCTCCAATGTGACAACAACAGAGCAGTCTCCATCGAATCCAAACTTCTAGTTAGTCTCGGTTATGCTCTCCGCACCTATCCCTGCTGGACCCATTTCTCACTCTACGACCCGCTCGGGGAGACGCGTTCGTCTCCGCACGCGTTATCTCGAATAGTTTAATTCTTCATCCGGCATTTATTGTGCAGTCAATAATTTATTGTGTATACCATGCGGGTTTGGACTGACAACTATTGCTTTCTCTTAGACTCACCTACCTGGCTCATGTTGCACAGAGCACACCTGCACACAACTGCGAATATCACCAGGTGCCTCAGGGCACGCGTCACAGTGCCAACTTGAACGTGCAATCATTGACTGATGACATTTCTACTTCTTCTCTATCTATTCTGCCCCCAAAACACTTCTCATGTTTTAAAAACATCAGTGTACGCCTGTGTGACACCAGTAGGGCTAAGTCGATAATCTCGCACTGAGACCTAGCTGTATTTCATTCTGATGATGTTCTGCAGCCTGCACAAGTTGACATTCATGATATTACTGAGCATTCATTACCTCTTGTAGGTTGCTTCACCGTATCGGTGGAGTTGCCCTATTGATTTCAGGTCCTTCTATCATTGGACTTAAATTTTTACAACCGCTACATTCTGTCATTTTCTTACTAACGCCAGTGAATGACGTTGACATTGAGCAACTCATACCAGACTGTTCTAAGGCCACAGGGGAAATGCGAATACCAAAGATGAAACATGAATCAATTGTAGACCCAGTCGTTCTTAAGAGACGAATCATTCCATTTGGTTTGTGAGAACCTGTGATAAAAGAGGAATAACGCGTGTTGATTCGTCACACTGGGCGACTCCAGTAGTGATATTATTAAAGGCTGATGGGATTAGACCGAGAATTTTTGGTGACTACAGGTTGACGTTGAATAGACGTCTACTACAACGTACCCGCACAGCAGAAGAAGCTGAAAATGTACTGTATCGTTTGTCGGGTTCAAAGGTCTTTTCAATAATATATTCAACAGACGTTTGTCTACAAATACCACTCGATGACATACAAAGCAATTTGACTGTGACTATCACACCACTCGGACTGTATCAACACAATGTTTTACCTTTTGAATCAGATGTTTCGCCAGCTGTATTCCTGAATATCACGAATACAATTACTAGAGATTCGGATGGTATCGAAACTTATTAAGATGAAGTTACTGTTCATGTTCCTGATAAGCTTACCCATGATTATCGTCTTCTTTCTCTGTTGAGACGATTTTTTGACTCTACCACGGTCATTACCCAAAGAAGTGTGAATTTTCAGTTTCTTCTTCCTCATGCCTTGGTTACGTTGTTGATAGCTATTGCTTCAAACCAGACTCGCAACTCCTGGCCCCATTAGTGAATTCACCGTCACCGACTAACTTCCATAAACTTGGATCTGTTTTGAGTTCACCCCAATACCATTAACACTTTATTCCGAACTTTGCTCGATGTGCTACTTCTCCGTTTGATACGTTATCCAACAACAATTTTTCTCGGTCCACTAACTACGAGAAAACGTTTCCTACCTTACTCCGTGATCTTCAAACTACTGCTGGTTTGAAACTGCACTCTGCTAAAAATCATTCAACTGTAAATACCGATGCTTCTCCCATTGGAGTAGGTGTGCTTCTTGAACAGTGTGGCAGACTCGTTACGTACATTTCACGTCGTCTGTCTAAAGCCAAACGTGAGTATTCTCAGACCCAACATGAAGCCCTCGGAGTATACTGGACTGTTAAAAAACCTCACAAGGATCGTTTCGGTCTGCCGTTCACTCTTGCAACAGATCATGAAGCCTTACGATTTCTGTATCATCCTAGTGAATAGCCGGCAATCATTTTCTGCCATGGTACGACGCTGCAGCATTACTCTTAGCTCCTACAATTGCACAATTGTTCATCGTAGTGCAAAATAAATTCCCCGTGTTGACTACTTATCCAGAATTCTGTCACCGATTCAAACTGTAACGACGCTGACTGTTTACTAATTCAACCACTGGCAGTAGCAGAGCGATGCACTTGTGTGGGACACTCGTAAATTCTTTGGTCCTCTTATCTCTGCCTCAAAACATGGCTGGACACAACAGGAGCGTCGTAGATTTGTTGCATTTTACTGCCGTTGTGAAAAATTGTCTATTACTCCGGATGGATTATTGTGTTTTGATGATCGTGTTGTAATTTCACAGAGTGTAAGATCGGAAGTTCTTGCGGACTTGCATTCCGGACATTTAGGAGGTGATAAGATGAAATCGCTTGCACGCTTATCTTGTTTGATCGCCAGAAATAGAATCAAACATTAAACTCACCACTAAAATGTATCAAATGTGTGCACAAAATTCATACGAAACAATCACGACAGTTTCCATGGCCTGTTACTTGCGAAACATTCTGTCGAGTCCACGCTGACTACTGTGACCTATTTCTGGGGAAATACTATACCCTACTGATTATTGATGCTCACTCTAGGTGGCCTGAAGTTTTTCTCATTACATCTCCGGGCGCAGACTTCAGACTGCATGCTCCCAAAAAAGCATACTGTCGTGAGGATGTACCTGCCGCTTTGGTCACCGACATTGGTACCCACTTCATTGTCGAGTCTTCAGAAGAATGGATTAAAGGACTTGGATGTCGGCATTTGTTTACTGCTCCGCGATATCCAGATTCCAGGGGGTTGAAGTCTGCTATTGCTTTTTGAACACCGAAAGCATTTGTGGAACACGATCAAGAAGTCGATAATTTTCTCAGGCAATACAGAGACGCATCACATTCGGTAACTAGAAATAGTCTCACAATCCTTTTCAAATCTCGTTCTCTACCTACAAGTCTTGACTGCACAAAAGCAGCTGATGTTACGTTTTTCAAAGGCTCAGTTCCTGTATGTACTGA
>QNGE01008068.1:0-19117 GCA_008508345.1 Paragonimus westermani
GAAGTCACTCAAGCATACCTTGCGTAAACTCATCTGGTATCAAACTGCACAGCCCAATATACGTCAGGTATTTTTTGATTACCAGAATCTTACAGAAAAATAGCTGTACTGCAAAATATCCGCGCAAATACGAATTCCACGTTAAAGAAGAATAGGTGAATGCGAGCTAATCAGCATCAATAACTTGTGACTGAGTTACTAACTAGGAACATCTACATTTGATTTCTATATAACGAGTTATGTAGTCTAGATTAAACTGGTAGGCATATACGATGTGTGAAAGCAATCAATAAAGTAGCTGTGGGTCTCCGGTGGAAGGTAGCCAACAATTGATTGTCACTTCTGTTTCTGTGTCTTTAAATAACTTCGGATAGTATTCTGAGGCAGACTGACCTTCTCTACAACTAGAAATTCTCGTCACATTTGTGTTGGTCTGTAAATGGGTGAATCTGAGGTGCACTTGAGTAATAAATAGTACCCCAGTCATTAGATTCTGACTTCATCAAATGTGACTCATACGGTATGAAGTGAACTTAGGGATGGTCGAAGCGTGCACAATGTATGGGTGGAGATAACCACAAGGCCGGTTTTCTCTCCTGGAAAATGTGCATCACTCAATATTACTACTGATGTCGTGCTTTCCAAATCATCAGATAACTTGAAGAGTAATAATAAAGCTGAATATAATTGCTGTCCAACGTTATGTTGTGACAGCTCGGCAGTGCCGAACTCAATATTGATTGGTAGCGTTCAGCAAAGTAGATTTATCGAATGATGAGCGATTATATCGTCATTATGTGGTCATCACTTATGCGGCCAGTGACCTTTTTATTCGATTTGTGATGTAACTTGAAGCAAACTAATGCACTGCTTACTAGGAGGTAAGCAATCGATATATCGCCAACATATGCGATATATAAAACGTGGATACATTATCAAGAGCTGGATTTTATTACAGACCAGTGTGAAACGCCAATAATCGATCACCATTCTCAACTAAAATGCTGTTATACATTTGCTAATCCTCTTGTTCAAAGTAATCCTTGCTGCTATCAAATGTAATTTGTGACCGGTCGTACCAAAATTAACATTATGGTGAATAGCGGATATACACCAAAACCTATGTTTAAACGGAATACATTTCCACGGATTTATTGCTTAACTGGTAAGCAATTATAAGAACAAACCGATAAATCTGTCACTGACTTTGGAACGCTAGATCACTACATATCCATGGTTAAAAAAATTACCCGTCAGTCACAAACTCATTACGTGGTCTTCAGTTTTTAACCGGACAGATCATAATCAACTTGTAATTTTTGATCGATCGTAGGAGAATAAGTTTAAAGTGGTCGCTGGAAACAATAGGTGAATAGCGCGAATGAACATTTTATGCGCGCGTATAGTACGTATATGATTCAATTACAATCTCCTCGGCTGTGGCGAGACACTGTTGGTGGGTGAATGCTGATTGGTTGAACGCTCGCTTTGCAGATGTCCCTGTATAATTCAGTTGATTTAACTGTGGGGCGAAAAATTCTCAAACTGATGACAGTCACATCAACCTGAGCCGGATTATACTTTCTTATCCGTTCTTGTTGTTGTATGTCAGATGCACTTCGCTTTACAGAAGCAGGTTAGCCTGTATACAGGCCCGCATTGGACATAGACGAATGATGTGCACTTCGGTTGAAGAACAAGTGCATCATTGATAAATAGTGAGCAACACGTTGGTGTTGATGTCACCGACAGCGAATTATAACGCCGAGTTGGGAAGCCCCGAATAAACGACTACCTAAGTCTATATGTCAAAAAATGTGATAGCTAAACCGGCGAAATCTCAGGTGGTGAGAGCAAAGAACATTTGGTCATCAAACTGTTCATTGACCATCTATACAATATGTCACGTCAAAAATTTTTAACGGCCAAAATCCACTGGTTTTATGTCATCTCCCGGCGAATTTAATGTATATATATACGTAGAGAGAGAGAGAGAACAACGTGGCAACATTTTTCACATGTCGAACACTGACTCTCAATCCGGGCATCGTGTAAGGTAAATGTAAGTTTATAAAAGCCGGACTTTGTTGGTACGTATTTCGAGGTTATATTGCATCCCACAGAAAACAAGGCATGAGAGCGATCATACCGTACCCAAAAATAAGATTTTTAAAAGTTTCCTGTAACAGGGGTTATCGATGACAATAATGGCTCGGTAAATCAGAAAATTCTCCGAACAAATCAATTCGGCTTCACATTTCATGAATGCTGAAGGAATAATCAAAAACAACCTACCGCCTGTCAAACTAATACCTTCTACTGGAGTTATCACGCAGGATGTTTACAAATTCGGCTGCATCTGAGGTCGTACTTTACACAAGCAGAACTAATCAACCCCTGAGCAAGTGATTAAAGCATGTATATCTCTATAATGCAGCCACATATGTTACAGCAACCTGCCATCTTATCTAGTTACCGTTAAGTTCGAAGGCTTAATTCGTCAATTGGAAGGCAGTTTTTGACTCCCCGTCTTTTCACTGCCACCGACCCACGCTACTCTATATATCGTTCGAATGTTCTTATATCAGTGTTAACAGTTGCTGAGCCTCCGTTGATTACGCTGTGAGAGCCATATTTGTGTAAGCAAAATCTTTGGCAGTCATTTTGAAATAACCCTGGTTTTGAGTTGGATTCTACCATTGTGTAAACCTGTTACTCAACCCAAAAAATCGTTTGAGAATTCATACATCTATTGTTTCAAAACCGTTTGTGAAATATTTGCCCGGGACAAATTTCTCCTCTTTATTCAACACTCAGTTTGAGTGAGACAAGGTTTCCCTTTGTTGTTCCTCATCGTGACCCTATTGCAAAATTTAAAGTTCCATAGTTCTACTGTTCGTAGCTGTTGTGTAGGTACACTTAGTTTTTTCATGATCTCTGATTATAAACCACAATTCATGAAAACTAGTTTCATAATGTTGCATACTGTTTTCGTTTTAATCAAACTATTTTGGAGGTGAGAAACCACGATAAGAAACAAAACTCATTTGTCAGTGAACATGTGCCCGCAGCTATGCACCACATGCTAATATGCGCAAATATACTTTAACAAATATGTGCCCATCGATTTAATCTGGAGAACGAGCGTTTGTTTCTTATTTGGGGCTGTGTACTCTTTGTGCACACTCCAAATTAGACCGGCAGTTACAAACATTTGATCATACATTTTCGTCGACATCCACGCATTTGCATCTTTACTGCTGAAAGCCATATAAATTCATGTAAAGTAAACAGTACACAACTGATCACAGCTGTCGCACTCCAACGGAGATTCCAGTCGGCTCATTTCTAAGAGAAGCACTAGATTCGAATCCCCGTTTCATTAGGATTTGTCAGCAGTGCATATCTCTGCCACAGCCGGGACTAGAACTCCCGCCACACTTTCACCAGGTAACCGTACGGACCACTACTCATCAGTAAAAACCAAGTGGCCAATACGCTCAGATGAACACCTACGCAAGTCGGTGGTAACAATCGTTTCGTTTCTACTACAGCAAAACGGAGCTGTCAGATTTGTTTTGGATTGAAGGTTATGTTGAACTAGGAAGATCTATGGTACGAATCACAAAAATGCGACTTGTGAGCTAAAGATGAAAACGAGCGAATCCGAGTTAAACTTAGCAAGTGGTCTAAATATTTGGGGACTCGTTCTGCAGTCATTCTGAGATACCAGGCTGTGGTGATACATTATTTGGATGAACGAAACATGAACTAACGAAATCCAAACTAATCAATATTAACGTGAGAAATGGGGATACATGTAGGAATATAGCAGGTAAATGCCTATTTACACCATGAAGCGATTTTGGCAATTCGTAAAGAGTTGTGCTATTTACTCAGTGTTATTAGTAGTAACAACTGCCTCCAGGGAAACGCATCTAAGTGGTTTTGGAACAAGTTGTAGGCTCTCGCTAGAGCTGTTCAGAAATTATATTTGCTTTTGAGCATTTGGTGGCATTAAGTGAAAAATCATCGAAGTTATGTATATGTTCTTGATATTACTATATATAAAAATATCTGCCTCAAAAGGGTGTCAACAACTGAGCTGATTTAACAAGCATAGCTGCAGAGCGTAACCCCAGTGAAGGATGAACAATTCATAGTCGAATTAGTGGACGGTGATGGGAGAGAAATATTGTAGTGTTTATAGCGAATGAAGTTTCGAGTGAAGAGAAAGCGAGCTAAAGCAATCCTGGGTGTGAGCCGATTTGGTTGAACGGGCCGTGGGTGAAATCAGTAGGCTGCAGAAACTGACAAGTTATAGTACTTTAAAAATATCGGATGAAGAGCGTTTAATGCCAAAGTTTCTGTTGCGTTACGCTCTAAGAATCCACCGAATAAACGTGACTCTAATGAGAGGAAAGTTGATATGGGATCAAACGGTAATATTCCGATGTTTGACCGTGATAAAGAGTATAATTTTTCCAGACGAAGTTTTGACAGAACTTGAGTGAAAATACGCTTAGATTAAAACCCTGATGCATACATTTGTTTTCAAACGCTTCAGTGAAATCTCTTTGTGTGCAGATATTCTTGAATACCCGCTTGGTTGCTATGTGTATCAGGTCTATGCAGTGAGTGAAGGCAATGCAAATCGGAGTTTTTGATTTTTTCTCATTTCAGAACGTATCCGTTTTGTAAATTCCATTTTCTACTTGAGCCCGGCACTATACATTGAGACGAGCAATTGAACAGATCATTCGTTCACATGGAGGTTGCAACTGCAATTTGTGCTCTTCTGATGTTGCTTACATAAATTGTATACGTACTTCAAACTGCCTCACAGTTACCATGTTCCAATGGGTGGTCAACACTTGGATGTTCTTTTCTGGATGCACCGTAGAACTAATTTACAGGGGTGGTAAACTCATGTGCTACCCAAGCTTGCTAAATGAGACTCTTTCTGAACACTATCTTCCTGAGTGTCCACATACCTACCTAACTACCCACTTACTCGTTTTGATTGATTTCAGTTTGCGGCATTCAGAAGTGCATCCTGTGGAAGATTCGTAACCAAGAGCGAATGCATCCAAAGGCGCCTTACGGATAAGATCACATTTGAGAAACAAAACTGCCTTATTTTGTTCATTATCTGATGCAAATTATGAAATTCACTCAGGCCCTGGACAGTCCTTGGCTACGTTTCTATTCACAAGTCACTGGCCGTCGCCAAGTTGGCAAATTCACGAACCTTAATTGCATCCATCCTTTTCCAAATAGCCCCAGAAGTTTTGTTAAAGATTCAACGACCTGACCTAAATATTTATCCTCACTGCTGTTTCAAAAACAGAATACTACACCAGTTGTTAACTAATCGACGAAGGTTTCCAAAGTCTGATTCGTTTGTTTTCACTTGTAGATGTTCCCACTTTTGATTGCCGCTCATCGCACACGTTTACAGACTCTTCGTCGTACAGTTATGACATTCTGTGGCTGTTTTCCAGGATATAACACTGAAGTTGTCTTTTAGTCTACAAATACCCTTGTCTCCCAAAGCGCAGAATTAGCCTTCCAACGGGTATAGAGTCTGTATTCAGTGTCACCAAAGTTGTTTGTCTTGACGCGCAAAGTAACAGATATTCGTAATGGGAAGGTCTCGATCAACAAGCAATTCACAGGAAGTCGCTACAGTTGGCGAAGTTTCTGATTAAGAGGGGCATATTCAGACAAACGTTCCGAACGGATCCAGTCGAAAAGTGTGTTAAATGGTGTGACGAGAAATGTACACATCTTAGTACTGAACAGTTTTGTACATGACTTCTGTAAATATGGATGCCAAAACCCAATACAAACACTGCTACCGATTACACATTCTACCTTTCCTTGGAATTGGTTAATATTAACCTAATTCAATGTGTATCAGTCTTTTTGGAGCAAGAACGACAAAAAATTTTCCGATGTATTGCGTCTGGAAATCTGAACATGTAGCCGTGTCAAAAATAAAGACGGTTTGTTCAATAACTGTCTGTGTAACCATCCAACGATTAACCGATGCTTTTAAAACAAATGAAAAATCGCTCTGTTTAATGTTTTTGGGGTAGAAATGAATGTTACACCAAGTCGTCGTGATTTTCCCTACAAAAGATGCACACAAATCTAAGCGACGCCATATAAGCCTTGAGTAAAAAGGTATAACTGTTGTTCATCAAATGCTTGTAACAAAACACAGCAAAGCCTCAGTTGTCATAATGTGTATGTTGTGACGAACTGAACATGACTGCTTGGTGACTTTATGATGGGACCGCGAAAATCATTTTAACTTGGAAGTATATCTTGTAGCTGTGTGCTGTTCGGTCGTCGGGATTTTACGCTGAAAACTGTCGAAATCCACGAAATTACTTTTGGTAATGCTTCCTACATTCCTCTTTAAACACAAAGTGGAAGAGACGGATGTATCTGGTTGATAAATAGAATTTTCTAAAGATTCCCGAAACGACAAAATTGCCTCAAATATGACACCACAACAGAGAAGAGCCTGCGGTTTGAAGATCGATGTTGAGTTTGCTGTAACTTCGCACAGCGTGCTTTCCAAAACCATCATCAATTCCTAATAATCATAGCTCTTTCACTGTAATTTTGTGTGACAATATGAAAGTAGCACGCAGTAAGCTACACAGCAAATTTTTGAGTGCTCATCGTCTACTGGTCGGCAGTTCCCTCGTCCTTTTAATTAAGAATAATCAGTGATGTGGCCACGGCACATCAGAGTGATTTTGGTCCGTTCAGTTCCAAACGAAGTGCTTCATCCCTCTGATCGCTTGATGAAAGGAAAATAGGGCTACCGAAAAATTGTTAACCTAGGCGCGCAACGGTTCGCTGCAACCTCTCCCGCTGAATCTCCCACCATCAGATATGTGTAATTTCCTGCCATTTTTCAGCGAGTGTTACACCACAGCGTGGTTGGAGTAACATTAAAGAAGACGTGTGATTTAACTTGATTGTGCAGAAACTAGTGGAAGGTTCTCATTTACAAACTAAGCAATGTCGCCAAGTAAAAGTCAGTTGCTTGATCACAACAAGAAAAACATGTACAATTTTGCAAAATGTTTATAACAACTCTTTTGGCGTGTAATTTTTCTGTTGTTTCCTTATTGCTGAACTTACTAAAAAATGTGGCAAAAGTTTTCATAATTGTTATTGCACACTTTGCAAGAGGTTGGCTTTTTGATCTGACACTCAGTTTAGACGGTGACAGAAGTATGCCTTCATTCACATGCTTTTCTGTCTATGCGATTCATCTCCCGTAACGTTAATATGATAAGAAGAAAAGACGGAGCAACATTTAGACCTATACGTTTTATATAACCAGTTTCCAGTTAAGAACACCAATGTAATTACACACATCTATGAGTATAACAGTAAAAAGCAATACGTTAGTTTAGTCAGATAATTATAATCCTTGTAAACTCAAAACTACGCCACTGGCGCCCGTGAAACTGGTTACCCCATTTGAGTATATAGGGCCCCACTGACTGCTACTTTTCTTGCTCTGTTGCTAAGTAACCACAATTTTATGCATTCGATTGTATCGGCAGTTTGACCTGTTGCCAGGATGTTGTACGTAATCAGTGGTCCCAATATTCTATGTCGATCGTCCGCCTGATTGCTTGTTCACGTCATCGACCGGATCAAACAGTTTTATTGTGCTTGGTTATAAACCAAACAACTCTGAGAACTGTCTACATTCTTACGCAAAATTTTGTGCTACGTATTTTTGAACGTATGTGAAAAATGTGCACGTTGCACACCGAACCGTGATCAAGAAAGTGACAGTGAGATCACTTCTTAAATATTTTGTCCCCGTATTAATTGCTTTAACAAATCTCTCTTATATCCTCTTCCCTATTTAGAAAATACGCTATCATGATAAGCGTGTGTCTCGGCTGTGCGTGATGTTGATAGTAGAAGCATCCCCAAATGTGAAAATATCCTGCTAGCACAATTAAGAAGTCAAAGTGAAACTTCAGAAACTTCATATTTGTACTGAGTGATTCGCACATATTAATTCACTGGGTGAGATCTACCAGATGACCGGGTATTGCCTATCCCAGCAGTATTTCTCAAGTAAATTATAAAGTATCAAGAGATATGCACTCGCAACACCTGTGTTTAGTAATTCTATATCACGGCATTGAATCCAACAAGAATTTGGCGGAAAAAAATGAAATCCACCTCGTGGGATACGCCAGGTAACATACTGCAGTGAATTCACAATTTTTAGAGTATTCATATGATGATGCACAGTTGCTGCTCGTATTTACTCAAAATATGTGAAAACGGTTAACAGCGCTTCCCAGTAGTGCCAGTTGAGCATTTTTTACATACAGCTCACTAAAGTATTTGTTGGGGTATTCGAACCGATCGATTGTTTTGATCAAGTGAAGTGATCATATGGATTTTAACAACTTACCTAGCTGAATGTACTTCGCGAATTTGTGTTGGAAGAAATGGAACTAATTCCCGAGTTGACAATATTCACAACACATTATTCTGGTGGTTTTCTAACGCACTTACTGACGTGAAAATAGGATGCAGACAATTATGTAACAGCACGTTCGTTTACCGATGAGTATTCATAGATTCGCCTAAAACCCTAATCAAAACTGGGATTTGGCCCAATCTATCCAGATGGAGTTTATTCCAATTGTTTCAAAAACAACTGCTTGGCTTCCAGTGGATATTTGGCATGACAAATGCCAAGTTTTCCCTCGGTTGATAAATTTCAATTTCCATTGTTTAATCGTGCACGCAATCATTTCGGAGGGAGTTAACAACTCTGGGTAGCCAGCTGTTGGATAGTCTTCCCACCGTATCACTCAACAAAATTATATGGAGATTAGTTGAACAAGCGGAAGAAGGAAAATTCTCTTTTATCCTTTCTTTGTGGTCGTCAGAATTCTATTCTACGCTGCAATAAAAACCAGTTTGCCATAGGAAAATCTCTAGGGAAGAAAAGCTTTTGTAATATTCAACTCGTTCATTGGGATAAACATTAGTGAACAGGAAGCTTCCCATGCCGATTCAATCATTTTCATCAGGTTTGGCTAAATTTGGATAATTCTGTTAATATGCATGCGTGTTGAGTAAAGGGTTATCGTATTTTCAAGCAGCATTCTGGTGTTACAGATGTCATGACCAATAGCCGTTGTAATCAACACGATCGCTTCAACATGGTTAAAAAGCGGCAAAAATGATCTTTATATTAGTTACCTGCTGTGACAGAAAAATTTAGACGGGATATTCCACATTTTAAGAAACTTTTATTTAGAATTTTCAATCCTTCCATGAAAAGTCTGTTAACACTTTGACTGTTCGTTTAAGAGCCGACCGGTATGGGTGACACACTTGAAAGATAAGTTACCGAAGTTTTGTTCATCCTTCTGTATTTATTCTCTACCTGCTGTTGTCAAGCCGGTTACGTTGGGAAAACTACTCGGCAGCTATCAGACAGGATCCGTGAGCACCTCCCGAAATAGCTACGTAATGGCATGACGAAACCAATCTCGAATGCAATCGGATCGCACCTGATCGACACGGGTCATCAGATCACGCCTGACACAGCGTTCAAAATCATAAACAGAGTGTCACAAGCCCATCCCCCAGTTGTCAAGGCGAGACTGTTGTCGACGCCAGAGGCGATTGCGATCAAACTCTACAACCCCCAACTGTGCGCCCAAAAGAAATTCATACAGGTCCTACGCCTCCCGTGGCCAACTATTTGTAAACCGTCTGAAAACCAGTGGACCAGCAATCTGGTTAACACGTTACCACACACTGGCCATAGAAACACAACACATTCACACACACACACACACACACAAACCCACCACCACCCGGGTAGACAGTCACCCACCATTGCGTATGACCATGCTTTTGTCTGATGTATAAACCTGGTGAATCTCTTGTAATTGTATATGCCTGATGAGAATTACCGAATACAGCTGTTCTTTAAGTACTTAACATACACTGCCTCTGTTTGAATCCATCGGAAACCGGGAGTTTTTACACTAGATTCACCTAATAATCAACAAACTCGCTCCATTTCTCAACGGTGATACGGCGCAGGCGTGGTAGGAAATTTGCCCCTATGTATTCTTCATATTTGGCCGTAAAGTTTATGGTGATTCGGAGAAGATGGCGCATATGAAAGTGTCACTGCGAGCTTTTTGAAAGACGTTTTAGAATTATTTGAGTACCATATTAGCAGAGAACATTAGCTGGGTTCTATGAAAATCACTATAAATCTCGTCCGTAACTAACCTGGAGTATGAATAACCTGCCGACCCACAGTCCGCGACAGGTGCATCGTTCAGTACTTTGTTGGTGTCAATGGTCCGACTACAGGTGAATAGTTATTTTTCCTTGGATTGTATCCAGATTATAGGCTATTCTTATGAGGCTACAGGCTTGTAGCTTTCAGTGACTCCATATCAGGAAACTTGCCAATCAGTTTTTTGTGGGATACAGTGAAAACACAAACACAGACTACAGATGTAGTTCAGTCTCTAGAGTATCTATTACGAAAAACGATTCACATAAAAACACGACCGGACAAGCCGTTGTCATTTAGCGTATTTGTGCTCAATACAGGTGTACTTGATATTTTCAAAGAGGCGCCAGACGTACTGCATGCCAAGAACGGTTGTTTGTGGACTTGGAGGACACGGGGCACCACTGGTTTACCATCAACACTGCAGATTGTAGTCAGAGGAACATGTGGCAAAAATACCACCTCCACGGATGACCGTCCTGAGCTGGTTGACTTACCTAAAGATCCGGTTTGGACTGATTCGTTTATTGAACACAGCTGACCCCCAGTCTTCACCTGAAAGCTAGGGCTAGTACACTTGTTTAACTGTATGTCACCTTCAGCACTGTTTAACAATTAGCGAAGACTTGAAGCTTCAACGATCGCTTCATCAAGTTTATGAGCGCAGATTCTCTCTTGACGTCCCTCGATGGACTGTTAACCTTTTCTTAAGTCATGGAGAGACTAATGTGTATTAAAGAACACTTGGTACACAATGGATATCTCAATCGTTTCCAGTGAAATCTGAGCATAGCCTAAAATTCAGCTCTGTAAGTGCACGTCTAGGAAGCAAGAGTGGGACCCATGTGCCCCAGCAAACAGCGCAAAAAAGCGCGGGTTCGAAGGGGATCACAGACCTCACTTCATCTGTTGATTTTCGCACTGTGATATTCATACTGGCTTTTGATCACGCAGATTGAATAATCCTCACGCATTTTGTTAGTTGATCCGTGTGATAGTATTGTCACATGCTGCTAAAACATTTACCCACCACAAGTTTAAGTATATATTTATTTGTACTCCACACTACCCTCGATTTCTGCTGCAACAATGTTTAGTACGGCAGCCGCACCCTGATTTATTTGGTGGAAACCTAGTTTTGAATGAGATCGTGCTTTAGCCCCAGTAAGCAGGAAGTCCGTGCATATTCTGCAGTTCACTGCAATACTGGTAACCTCAAACCTATGGTTTAGTGGATATGGAATGTCACCGTTTTTGTAACTTACGATTCCAAATCCTAGTGACGAGTCATTAACTTGATTCTCCGATATTGGTGAAGACAAACAGAATTGGGACATCTGTCCACTAGTTCGTTGGTTGTTCCGAAGACAGACAAAAAACATTTCCCAACATTTCCTGGGACCACGGATGACATCCGTCAATTTACACGAAAATAGCCTTCATGGAATGAACATGTAAAATCTAAGTTATTAATTCATTTGAGTTCATCTAAAGTTTAGACCTCCGTGTGCGGTTATACCCAAAGCAACAGTTAAACTGAGTACAGTAGACTGCCGTTGCTTGCAATATACTGGAGACTCCTTAAAAAATTTTAAGATTCGAATACTTGATTTAACGGTCTTTTTGACTCACCAGTGAGACGTAACCAGTTAACAGAGGTACCGATTTTATACAATTTGTTCTGAGGTCAAATGAATGAGCCTGATTGTTTCACTGTGTGACAGAAGTTGAATGTGTGATTCGTAAACCCGTACCCAAATGGGAGATTAAATTTACATTGACGTTTTGTCAGGATTTATATTGGAACCTCAGGTTAGCTAACTGCTATGAGTTGTTTGCAGTATTAGTTTGAGTACAATGCATTTATGCTTTTTGTCTTGGAGGGTGATAAACGCTGACTGTTTTATTAACGGCAGATATTGCAAAATTCGGGAAGGTAGCTTTTTACTTATGCGCTTTTTTGTTTTTCTGTGGAGTCTTTAGAAATGTAGTGAAATAAGCCCGAATCCGGTTGGGGTGTTTAGAATCATCTGTACAGGTTTTTAAAGTGCCGTGAAAGTATAAGAAGTCAAACAAATATGTTAAAAATCTGTCAGACAGGTTCTCGTGCATTTTTGTTGAACGGTCATGTGTCTATCAATAAACTCACTAGAGCGAATGAACGAAGTTTTAATCTTTTGCATAGTGGTACCTTTCAGTCACTTAGCTCGGTTAACCGCGCGCTGTTTTCAAAATGTTTCGTTTTTCTCCCGCTAACGACAATAAATGCGCAAATCAGAATAAACAATTAGACTGCATCCCCTCATAAAACGTGCAGAAGTGATGCGGATCGTCTCATTTGTGACTGTAATAATCATTATAACGTTGCTCAGCATCACAAATTCATATATCCCACGGAAGGTATATAAAATGATTATGAGGATTCAGTCCCTGATTAGATTCTTGTACATATTTGCAAGTGTTGCATAAGAAGCCATTCTCACAGCGCAATATGTTTGAACGCTGTCGGACTAACAGCTCTGCAGTGAAGCTAAAGTGCACTGACAGTACAACTAAAGGGTGAGAGTATGCTATATTCTCACTAGAGGATTACTCGACCACTCAACCTTTCACATACTGCTTTTGATGGTGGTCCTACGTTATTTGTCCAACGCAAGCACCAACCGCACTACGGTTTTTCCCACTAGATTGCAAAATGTTACCTGGATAGCAAAGATCATTAGGCATCCATAAGTTAACAATCGAGAGTGCCATATAAACTTATTCAACATGAAGGGTTTCTGCTATTGTGGTGCTCGCTTATCTGCACATGTGTCATTCTCCCCTGAGGTAAGAGTATGTGCGCTCATATCTCGTACACCTCAAGTCTCAGCAATGCTCTTCAGAAGAAACTGTTTGAACCAGTAGCTTAGATCACCGATCGTTGGCAGAAGTGAGCAAACAGGTTTCTTCGGCCCACGTAGAAATCGCGGAAACGCTCACAGAAAAGACGAATTTTGTCAATTTTCATTGCAAGAATGTGTTAAAAGCTTCCAGAAATTACTGGCAGAACTACTGTCATTTCTGGTACGCATTTCATCACTGGCTGTACCCTTGAAAACGGCAGTTTGATTCTTTCTTACTCTATATTTTGCACCTAGGAAGAAAATATCTCCTTCCTATTGTTGTGCTCTTACTGTGTTTGTATTCAAAAGACACGGCAAGTGATCACATGATAACCGTTACCAGTGTTTCTAACCGTCCTTCTCGTCAGTATCGTGGATGTGACCCTGAAGAATGGTTATATAAACTCGTAATTTTTCTCACTGTTGTCCTTTTTATCTGCAGAGGGGAGAAAAAGAAGAGTACTACTTTCCTGGTATGATAAACAGCTAAGAGATAGCACGTATACCCAAGAATGCTCGTCAGAAATTCACTGGGACCAAACGCACGGAGGCCTGGAAGCGGAACAACTGACCACACCCATAATCCGAGTGTGTAGACCAAAGCTAAATAGCTCGCGGGGTTGGCCTTCCGCATAACCTTTAAAAAGCCCACTGTAATTCATATGTCGGTCATTACCAACCTGAAAATCAGTCTGGTAAATGAAAAGGTCACGACTTTTCCCCCTCATCTTCTCCGTTGCAGTTATTCATCGATTCTGCGGCGCTATATTATACCTCTCTTCAATGTTAAACTCACAGCTTTGCTCTATTCCGATCAGTCCGGTCTTTTACTCACCAGCGTTTTATTGGTTATAAGATAACAGTTTTTGGCCGTGTTTCTGTTTGTCTTCACTGATCAGCAAGCGATTCTGGTGAGATGCCAGATTTGTAAATAACAGTGATTGCATGGTGGTGTATTATCGCAAATGTCTACGTTCCAGTGGTCTTACACGTAGCCTTTATCTTTGGCAGACGGCATATATCCAGCGAAGTGAAGTTTTTTTTACACATATCGTTCCGACCGGATTGTGAGCAGCCCAATTCAAACTAAGGCATTACATGTTTCACCCAATTCGCGTTCATCAACACACATGTATATGACTGGTAACAATCGCTCTTATACTGGTCTGTTTCAAAGACAAGGGGCAAAGTCACTAGTGTGTTTATGTTACTACAACCAACCGACACCTTAACCATTGTGGTTTAACTTAATTACAATCTACTAAGAATTTAGCCCAGGGAACTCATGAACACTTGTCTCCATATCACAGTCAACTCCACATATTTTCTCAGGCACATCAGGTGGTACACACAGTAGGAGAGAAAAGATAGAGAGGAAAATAGAACTTACTGAAAGGCATCAGGAAAGAAAACGGCTTGGCGTCAGATTTGAAGAAATTCAACTGGTAAAGTAGTAATTTCTACTCACAAACCGAACAAAAACGGAATAAACTGATGGCGAGAAGTCTCAGGGAAGCATGCAGGCTGAATTCGAACAATGGAGCAGATTAATGAAAACAAACTGTCTCAAACGACAACAAAAGTTCTTTAGTAATTGTGAATGGAGAGACCATAGACGTTCTGAACTGTCAATAAATGATTCTTCATTGAGAATGTCAGCCAGATAGTTCAAAAGTTTTTTATGACACCGCCAGCCACCCTTCAGATCAGATATTTCAGTTCGAACAGCTGACCCCGCGTTAACAGTCACTCTGACGGCCGGAAAGCATGATAAGTGATTTGCTGGAATATCGACATTTGGCAGTTATTTTGTGTTCTGCCGTATATACATATTTGTGAGCACATAGTGATATACATGTGACATTCCGGTTCTGGATGACCATTGTCTTCTGCATCAAACATGGTGGTTGTGTGAGATAATATAAGTAATTTTGACGTATACGCATACTTGTATACCTAAATTTACAACCACGTAGATTATGTTCAGTACAGCTTGTCTGGATTGTCCTTCTGCACTGACTAAAGACAGTAGGCATCGGATCAACTGTGTTACGAAAACTGGATAGAGCTATATTAAATACGGTGTTAGTCACACACCGCATTTTCGTTGTAAGAGGAAAGGACTGGAACATATAAGCTTGCAATTGGTTACTTTTTGGAGCAGCCCTTAACGTTCGTTGACTAGAAACTAAGAATTGACCGCAGAAGTATGAAGTCTCATAATGAGGCTATCGAATACCTTATGGTATGATATGCTATTTATAGGAAGTCAGGTAAGAAAGAACACGACACAATATGGAAATTGCAAACGGTGAAATATTCCGTGTATATCTGAAAAGAGTGTACCTAGGGTGATTGGGTTAGGCAAGGTCTGATTCTTTTGTGTCGGCAGTAATCAACACAGATAGTAAATAGCTCGATATACTTATTCTCCAGTGCAAAGAAAGTGGTTTGTTCAATTAAATCTGACTTTTCATTACAATATATACCTTACTACAATGTTTCAAGTCGAACTTTAAGAATGGCATATAATGATTGACCAACAGCTGTCTTCCATAGTCTGTTCGAGTACAGAAGTACGAGTATGTTTATCATTTGTTGCTTCGGAAAAAGTGACAATAATTGTTCAATATGTGTTCAGCAATCAGTTATCATTCACCTCAGCCTTGACTTCTCTCATCGATGCGTGCACACCTCGGCTGGGATACACGTGTGATATTTCTGTCCTCCTCAACCATCCGATCGAAAAACTTTCAAAATATGTCGAAACGAATCATTTTTCGCGCCGTCGGATCAAGCATCCTAGTGTACATAACGTAGAGGCCGAGCGCAGCTTTGCATGTTCCGTTGTATTCAGGCCAAAGCAAATGTTAAACTTACAATGTACTCTCAAGGATAGAGTACCGATTATGGTTTGAATCAACTTTATGGACACGAAAGGTAAGACCAACATTGAAGGTGACGCAAACTGGTTACCTGTTCATGAATGTGAGTTACAAGACTGCCCAAAAGTCTTCTCGATATCAAGGAACGCGTCTTTATTTTGGAATCAAACACTGGTTTTTGTCTCTCCCTCTCATCCCCTAGCAGAGGACTACCAAATTTGCACTATGATGCAACTCAGAGTTTAGCATAAGTGGTAATGTTTTGTCTTCTATTCTTGAAAAAAACTTGCCAACATCTTAGGACAAATGCCTTGAAATGCGAATTAAAGTCAAGTTTCTTCCGTAATTGAAGCACCTTAAAGGCTCATATGCTACGGCGAGTAACATTAAGACATAGTCTCTTCATATGATAAACCTCATGACCAGGTTGGAGAGATTGGGGTTTTAAATTAACCTCTAAAGCAGCTTCAGTATCATATATATACACACCTTTCAGTTTAGCAGTGCACTCCCACTAGCCTTTGGTAACATTGTCCTCTGGCAACTTACTCCGGAATTTGACTGAAGATTTTAAACTTCTCTGTGGAGTCCTCTATAACAATGACAGCATTCTTTGTTAAACTGCCATGCGGCTATCATATATACACATGAAAAACGAAAATGACCTGCTTCCAAAAGTTGTATTATGGAAATCATCCCCATCATTTTGATCTTTTCGAATGTTTAATCATATCTGTAATAGAGGCCGTTTCAAATCTGTACACGCCCATGCCAGTGCACGTGACACTTCTGTCTTCTCTTACACAACATTGTTTTCAGCCCATTTTTACAGAACCGTTCGTTAACTTGAACCAACAATCTTTCCCAAATATCCTGTCGGCTGCATATTTGTTTGTGTGAACGTTGAAGACTCACACTTGAGGTGCTTGAAGAACTTTTGCAATTGGACTTGAGCAAACATTCAAAGCTTTGGCAATATTTTGCGCAATCCGGTCATACGAGAGTACACGCTGTGCGGAGAACGAATTACACAAATGACACATGAGAGTGAGCGTAGTAAGGAAGGTGTTTTCAAAGTCAATATCTATCTGCACCTAAATGTCCATTTTTGGTAGACCTGCTGGTCTGTTAGTTTGAGAGTTCATCGACTGGGACGACGTGCTGTCGCAGATTACCTAATTGGTGTTGTCCTCCTTGTAAATTGTCGATCTGTTGACATATATGCCTAACACATATGCCTGGGCAGGTCAAGGGCACATAGTGTGAAGCATGCCAAACTACAGGTGAAGTCTTCGTGAAATGCTCAAACTACATCCTAATAGGAGATTCTGTATTCGACTATAGGTTCATTTCGTCATCATCAGAGTCGAAATACTATCAAGTTTCTTGTTGTACCCTCTTCACTTCATGACGAATTACATGATAACCGTACTATATTTGTTTTTGTTGAGGAACACCGTCTATATTGCAATTTTAAAAACAGACAATTGTTAGGATAGTCGTAGTGTTAAATTCCTCTCTTAGGTCGGGTTTGCTTTGAGTTTGTTCAAGTACATTTCTCAGTAAGACAGGTAAAAGCTGGCACCGGGAAATTGATAATTTCTTGCTCTTCCACGTCAAGTTACTAATTCTGGTAGGCATGAAAATCACTGTATAAACTACTTATTGTGGTTCTATAGATTTATGAATCACGTGGCGTCCCGTGATAGGCGGCTGGATTTATTTTGCGTGAATAAGTTTTGATTTGAACCTTTTTAACTCTGAGCTCGATACTTCAACGGAATTTAGTCTTTGTTTTGAAAGTTTAAACCTAATACAACAGAGCGGTCTGCCCATATTAAGCTGCTGGGTGTGCAAACCGTAACTGACCGTGCTCATAGAACAACGTTCGGAACACTCGGGTAGATAAGGCGATTCAATATCTTGCACGCCATGATAACTAACAGTGCCACAAATGTCTCACAGAAAGTTCGCTTAATTTACACTACTAAATTGGGGAAACCTGTGACTGGGGAGTGTTTACTTTGATTGGGAAAAAATGACATGTTTAATGCCGGCTGAGGCTTATGGCCTGAGAACGATTTGAAAGGCAGTTGACGAACGACGCTGCATAATAAATGCCGAATACTGCTCTCTCAGTAGTGAAAAGTATATATCCGTTTGTGCTTGTGAACGGGTTGCTGCAACCCAAGGATGAAAAACACGTCAAGTTGTAGGTTCTATGAAAAATTACAACAGTTTACATGACACACCAACTTTCCAAGGAAGACCGCCACTAATCGAATTGATGCGGATTCGTTTAGGTATTATACGACATTATTATTCTAAGAGTACTTAATTCCAATGTGAATAGTGTCGGGCAAAACCCACATGTACCTTTTCCAGTCTAGGTTAATTCACTAAACAGTTGGTTCCCAGTGTGCACGATGCAAACCTGTCCGCCACCGGTCTACAAGGAACTCCATTCCAAACGCACCTTACATTGTAATCTTTCTTATTCAGGCCAGATCAGTGGATTTGATTCAACATTGGTGTAGACACGTCATAGTAGCCAGAGGGCGACCGTACGGAAAAGGTCCCAATTGAATCTGTCAACTCTCATTTGGTGCAATTGGGATTGAAATTTCCCTTTCAAATTATAACACCCATAAAAAATTTATATGCTTGAACAGACTGATTGGAGATTTCCGCTGAGCTAAAATGCGTTCGAACTGATCGACCAATCTTAATTGCATTTCCATAGGAGTTTCAGAATTCGTATTTGCTACAAAATGGAAATCTCCCAATGACCGTAATGCAACAAACCAGTTAGTATCATATCTATCCAAGTGAAACTAATATTACCTACCAAGAAATCATTCAACCCAAGAAGGAAAATTTACAATATTGTGTGAAAAGGTTATTGTCTATCAACTTTCATCAGTGTGATTCAAATCACGCTCTACAGGGTAACCGTGAATTCTTAAATTTATGGTGAATTTCAAAGATGGAAAATTTACACTGCTTCGGTTTTCTTT